>JAYEVE010000804.1:0-113405 GCA_036346375.1 Guadua angustifolia | reverse complement strand
TTAGATAAGCTGAAATAAACAAATTCCGTGACCAGAAGCCTTGACAAAATTAAAAATCAACTTATCCTATGCATCAACTAAAATCTTAACAAACTCAGAAACATTTACACAAAATAATCTATTTTGCAATGAATTGCAAAAAAAATCCACTAACACTTGATCAAACCCCCACAGCTACCATCAGACTAACATCTTTCCGCACCGTCCCCCCTATAACAAAAGAGCGTGTAAATATCGGGTACCATATTTTCCACTTAATAGTCAGCCACTATATACATATCTCAAAAGCAAGTTTCTTGCTAAATTTCTAAAGTAATATTCTGCATTGTTCAGGGCTGTGCGACAGTGCTAGGTTTATCATCCCATCTGGGATTGGCGATCCGTGCGTCCACAATCCAGATTGGCGATCCATGCGTCAACAATCCATAATGAGCAGCTGATTTCAACTAAGAAAAAGAATGTAATTGTTTTTCTTTTGCCCCTATTTATGCAGGATCCAGTAGTAGAAAACACTAACAATCAAATCTGTCAAAGAATTCCACAGTTCCAGATCCGTTTTCTTGTGCGTACCTTGAGCTGCTGGAGGAAGAGGACGGAGGAGGCGTAGGCCTGGAAACCGTAGGAGAGACGGAACCCGCGGTCGAGGAGCCCCACGGTGCCGTCGTTGCAGCCGAACGCGACGCGGCCGCGGCCACCCGAACAGCAGGTCACGCGGCCCGCGATCTCGGCCGGCACGGCCGCCGCGCCGCGCCCGGCCGCCTTTCCTCGAAGAACTCGAACTTGCGCCACTGGTACATGCTGGGCAGAGGAGAGGCGGAGGATCGGGAGCGGGCAAGCGGCCAGCTCAGGTGGGATCGGGCTCCGCGGCGGCGGCAGCCGGCGCGGGGGAGGGAGGGAGGGAGACGAGGAGCGGCGTTCGGTCGGATGCGAGCGGTCCGATCGGGTCTGGCTGTGAGGGAGGGAGAAATTTCAGAATATGGGCCTCAATTCGGCTGCCTCACAACATAAAAGACTCAATTCGCACATCTTTCATAATTTGACATCCGGAATACGAATTTCTTTGGTTCAGATGTTTCTCAGAGTTTCCTTCCATTTTCACTATTTCCTTCTCTTTTCTGATCATTTTCCTTTAGCAGCCCACCTAAAATACCCGTTTTGCCCCTGCTCTCTTTTCTAATCGTCACGGCTTGTATCGAGTGTTCTGTTCTCTCATTCTCTCGAGCTCTTCTCGTCGACTCGAGTGCTTCTCCAGCCCGGCGGCAACTTCAGCCCGACGGCGTCGGCGCTCGTTCCATGCGGCAGCCTGAGTGCGTGTGCGCGACCATGCTTCCCAATGAATCTCCAATCCGTAGGCTTGCTTGCCATCTAAATCCTCTTCTCTCCACATTAGGGTTAGGTTTGATTTGGGATTTCACTTGATTTGGGGTGGGGAAGAAGCATCGATGAGCGAAAAGGTCGTTTAGGCCGCAAGCTAAGCGATCGTGTACTGTTTTTTGTTGGTAATCGGTAGGATCGATCCGGATCTTGCATTTAGGTTGTGCGTTCGATTCTCTCGGTTCACCAAGTTCGACGATGGTAGCTTTGTTGATGTGCCGCGCAAATCGAGGAATGGTCGTGGACTATCGTTCTTATAAAATGGTGACCTTAGAAAAAGATCGGCACTATGGTGAAATAGGGGCGCCAACTACCGATGGTTTGTGTATATGATATGGACGGTGGAGAAACTAGGTTGGTGAATGATTGATTTGTCCCTTGCATTATTGAGAGGCGACTAACAAGAGGTTGCATTTGTTTGTTGATGTTGAGGACATTCCTATACAAATGGTTTGTACCTCTCTTTGTCACGAAGTGGTAACAAGTAATGTCTTGACAGATTGTGGTCTTGGACAAGCGAAGAAAACAATCGGCAAGTTCGGATGTTATTGATTGGAATAGTATTGAGATAGCTCTATGTCTTGAAGAGCGGATAGGTGCAGACACTTCGGTGATGGATGAGGATGCTTTGTATGAGTTTGTTGGACTTAGAAAAGAAGATGAGAGAGCGGAACAAGCTAGAAATGCGGTGAAGAAGAAAAGGAAAAAGAACCTGCTTTTGATGATGTGAACCTGAAAGATGCTGAGTTAGGCGTTGATGATGTAATCCCTGGTGAGAGCTCTGTTTGTTATGATAGGGAAGACCCTCCAATGGCAGTTGGGAGCACCTATGCTAGTATGAATGAATTCAGGGCAGCAGTTAGGCAGCATGCTATAAAGTGGCAATTTGAGCTGGGAACAGAGAAATCATGCAAAGATAGGTTTAGGGAGTTTTGCACTGCTAATGGTTGTTCCTAGGCAATTGTTGCAAGGTTGATGCAGGATGGGAAGCATGTCAGGGTACTATTTGTTAACTTTTGCAGCTTTTATCAATTTTGTAAATAAATTAGTGAACTCTATTTCAACTTTGGTTCAAATATATGCAATGTAACCTTGTGTTTGTATGTGTAGGTTACACGGAATAAGGGAGAATATTTTTGTTCATCCACTGGTCGAGTGAGGACCAAGATGGCAACATTTAATTGGGTAGCAGAGAAGGCAATCCCAATATTGAAAAAGAATCCAAACAAGGGTGCAAAACAATTGAAAGATGAGTTAGAGGAGAAATACAATGTTACACTAGGATATTCAACGGTGTGGGCTGGTAGGCGAAAAGTCTTGAGCACATTTTTGGCACATGGGAAGAAAGTTTTGCATATTTGTACAACTTCAAGGCAGAGGTAGAGCTAAGAATGCTTGGCAGTGTTGTAGAGATAGGTGTACAAGAGCAAGAAGATGGTACATATTTCCACAGATTCTTCTGCTGCTTCAAAGCAAGCATAGATGGATTCCTAAATGGTTGTAGGCCATATTTGAGTATTGATTCCACGGCTCTCAATGGTAGATGGAATGGCCACCTACCTTCAGCCACTGCCTTAGATGGACACAATTGGATGTTTCCGGTGGCTTTTGGATTTTTTGATCTTGAGAGCACAGCAGGTTGGACATGGTTTATGCACGCTGACTCTGAAGCCATTGGCAATCCACCATACCGGCTATAAGTTCAGATGCTGCAAAGGCCTAGAGAATCAAGATGAAGGTCGTTTACCCTTAGGCGAAACATAGGGAATGTTTTCGCATTTGATGAAGAATTTTGTGAAGAGTTTTCAAGGGCCGACATTTGGTCGCATGTATCCTGCAGCTAGGACTTTCCAACCCCAATATCATGAATACTTAATGAACAAGATTTATGCAACAAGCGATGAGGTCAAGCCTTGGTTGGATCAATATCACAATTTACTATGGATGAGGAGCAAATTTTGGAAGAGATAAAATGCGATTATATTACCAACAATCTTGCGAGGTTTGGAACAATTGGGTTAAGGACCTTAAGGATCTTCCAATTGCTGACCTTGCAGAACTCTCTCGGATCAAAGTTCATGGAACTATATGCAAAAGGAGAAGGATAGGTGAAAAATTTGAAGACCGCATTATGCTCCCTGTTGTAGTTCGGAGCTTGAATGCAATGTCTAGGCAATTGGGTCACTTGAAGGTCAAAGAAGGTGGTAGGGATGAAGCAGAGGTGACAGAGATCACTCCTACCCACAAGATTATTAGAAATGTGGTGAATCTAAAAAAACATACATGCTCATGCAGGGAGTGGCAAGTCTCGGAAAACCATGCCCACATGCTTTGGCACTCATTGGTACCTATAGAAATCCTAATATGGAACAATTTCTGCATCCATACTATTACATCTATCACTTTAGGCTAGCATATCTTTGGGGTTATTAAGCCACTAACGAGATAAGTCACAATGGGCCAATGTGGACCTTGGCTTTAAGTTGTTGCCACCTCGACAAAGAGACCAGTAGGAAGACAAAGGAAGAATAGAATACCTGGTTGCCTAGAGAACAAAGGGAACAAATCTAGGACCAAAGGCATGTGGCAGGTGCAATGTAAGAAATGCTTTGCATTTGGCCATAGGTCATCTTCCTCAAAGTGCCATTTTAATGGAACAAAAAAGAGGTTGCGTATGAAATGCTTTACATGTGAACACTATCTTGTATGTTGCATATTTACATGTGAACAATATCTTGACTGTATGCTCATGCAGGAAAAGCCGAGCAAAGCAAGGAAGGCCATTAGGTCAGGCTAGCACCAGTGCTTCCAAAAGACAGAAGGTCGCAACACAGGAAACTCAAAGGCCTGTTACTAGAAGGTAAAAATCATGCATAAATGTTCTACACTTGAAAAACCAATGAAATACGCCTATGTTAGTGTTTGCTGAAACTGTACATCTCTCTTTTTTTAAGTCAAATGGCAATGGGCATGGAAGGTGGATCGGGGACAGATCAAAACAATTTAAGCCCTGGGCCTGTGACTAGAAGGTAAAACCATGCATAAATGTTCTACACTTTAAAAACCAATGAAATACACCTATGTTAGTGTTTGCTGAAAATGTATATCTCTCTTTTTTTAAGTCGAATGGCAATAGGCATGGAAGGTGGATCGGGGACAGCTCAAAGCAATTTAAGCCCTGGGCCTGTGACTAGAAGGTAAGAGCATGCATTAGCGCTCTAACTTTGCTAGTCTCATTCAATACTAGTCTGTTTTGCTTATTACTGAATCTATTTTTCAGACAAAGTGCATTGAGCTTTGGAGGTGGAGCAGGGATAAATGAGCACCAGACCAACCCTCAGAGGCCAAAAATATCCCCTGGAAAGAGAGACAAGAATAACAAGGTCACTCCTAGGAAGGCAAAAAAAATAGACCATTGCCTTGGTGGATGCTTTTGGAAACTAGACCATTATCGATTTCTCAACCATTTGAAATGTTGGATGCTTTCTTAGTTGTTGAATGGATGCTTTTGTAATATTGACCAGACCATTTTAAGTGATGGATGCTTTTGTAATCTTGACCAGACCATTTTAAGTGTTGGATGCTTGTGTTCACTTCAGGAGTGGATGCTTTTGTAATTCTGTGAGAAATGATACACTTTTTATATTAAATGATTTTGCCACTTGTAGGAAGGGTGATCTTTATTCTTCATGTGACAGTATGTGAATTTGTGGATGGGATTTTTCGTTTCAGTATGTGCCCAGTGCTGGTATGAAATTATGTGCATCTGTTTCAGTATGTCTTTTTCTTGGTTGTTGGAAGTAATGCTTCCAAAAATGCCAGAAATGTGCCCAGTGCTGGATTGCTCAAGACTTCTTTATGGCTTAGGTTTTGACTGAATGGATACTCCTAACTCCTGTGCCCAATAAGTTATACTTTGAGCTGTGTTGGATCTGGTGGGCAGAGGCAAACTGCTGAATGGTACAAGGAGAACGGTATAGAGGTAGTGATGATGTCACTGCTTGTTTTTGTTAATGTAATGTGTTTGAACATACAAAATCACATTCTGAAGCTATTTATCCATCTTTGTATGGTGTTGTATGAGGATCCAGTTGTAGCATTTGATGGCAAAACACAGACCTTGAAAACTACATCAGGGAAAATTCTGAAGTTTGTCACTTATTATTTCTACTGGTTGTGAAGCCTCATGGTATATTATTTCTACTGGTTGGAAACCAGATTGTAACATGGAAGTTTGTCTTACATCTCAGTATTATTTCTACTGGTTGGATGTTCCTCATGCACCAGAATTGGATTTTTCTCATGTGGCATGACAACATTTATCTAAAGTTATTCCTTGTATATTCTCACTCTTTAACATATACTGGTGCGGGCTATATTGGCATGGAGGTAGCTGCTGCAGCTTGCGGCTGGAATCTTGACACAACTGTAAGGGAACAATTTTTTCTTCGTTCAGTTCTGATATATCTGGAGCTTACTTTTCTTCTCTTTCTGCATTAGGTGGTAGTTCTAGAATTTGACTTGCTTAACTTGCTTTCTATATAGATTATATTCCCAGAAGATCACATAATGCCAAGATTATTTACACCTTCCCTTGCTAAAAAGTATGAGGAACTGTATCAGCAAAATGGTGTCAAATTCATAAAGGTGACAATTTTTTATCAATTTCATTTGGTTGTCATGATTTTTCAATCTATTGAGTGGGTATATTTATGTTAAACAGGGAGCATCAATGTGAACACGCAGGCGGATGCTTCTCTGTATGTTTCAAAGATGATCACTATCTACAGACTAGCCATTTCTAGTTGATTACTATCGCATTGAAGATGTTTTGCTTCCACCAATGGATCAACCTATGGGCATCCATATCCTATCTTAGCTGTAGTTCTGTTATCTCACCAGAACTGGGTATGCTACTATATCCAATGAACTGGAACATCATTTAGGCATTGCTTTACCTTTCCCTTGCTATGATCTTTACTTGAATCCCTGTAGAGTTACAGTCAGGTATCTTCTGCTTGATGCACACATTCATGAAAACTAGAAACAAGAAGCACACATTCATGCACTCATATGCTTACTAATTCAGGGAACTAACAAGACCTGACAAAGAACTCATATGCTTATTCACACATTCATGAGAACTGGAAACAACAAGCACATGACTTGCACTTCACATTTTAGATAATCTCAAACACTCCAACATAGCCATTCCATTAAAATAGATAGATCTTCAGTACATCAAGCTCACTGCTTCAATGGTAGATGGAAACACATTCCATACAGGTACTTAGACTATACATCATCTACTTCATTACAACCAATAGGATGCCCAATATCAGACAAGCTAAATTGATGCATCCTAGAAAAAACAAACAAAATTCCCTCTCGGTTCTCTGTTCCTCACAACCAACTCCTTCATCTCTTCCATCCCCATTTCCAGTTGATCAATTTTATCCACTAGGTCAGGGACAACATCCAAGAACGAGGTTGAACCCAAAAAACCATGCTTCTGTAGGTGCTTCACATACACTTCATGCAACATGTAAATTGGGCATGTTCCTGGGACCTGCTCAATTGAATAAGGAGAGATTTGAATAAGGCATCACAAGCATAAGCATTGCACAACATATCTTGAAATTTTGCGAGAATACTTTGTTGCATCTCTTTTTATTGCAATGTTTACCATATGTTGCTTATCCTGTGATACACTTTATGTCCAGATGACTATTATTAGACCTGCTGACATGGGTGCTCTCCAAAATGCACTGGATAATAATAATGTGAGTGTGATTTTTGTCATTTCCTACACATCCAATATTGGCATGGATCTATTTATCGACAAATAGCCTAATTTATTAATGATCTATGTTATTCATCACAAGCATAAGCATTGCACAACATAATTGTCAGAATCTTCACGAATTTTGCCAAAGAAACACACTCACGAATTGCTTGTTCCTGGGGCACTTGAAGAATCGCTGGCCAAGATAATCCTTTGAGTTCACTACGGTCAGCGCAATCATCCTTACGTCCTTGCACGCCGGCAAAGGATTAATAACAACCCATCACATCGTCAACCGGCGGCGGGCAAGCGCTTCATCTCTCGCGGCGGCGCAAGAACAAGGGGGCCTTTGTTGCCTAACCTAGCGGGCTGGAGCCTCATTGCGGGTGAATGGAGAGCGAAGAGTCTTGCGACATCTACTGCGACGGGCGGAGTCGGGCCGAGGCGGTTGGAGGGCAATGCCTGGCTGCGTGCATGGAACACTTGGCACTCATGACACGCCGCCGGTGGAGATGCTGCATGATGAATCGGGCCGGTAAATTTGGAGATCTGCGCCGAAGGTCTCGGAGAAGCGTCGGAGCAGAGGTGCAGGAGAAGTGGCTGACCAAGAACAAGCCCAGCGAGAGAAGCTCTGGAGGAGGAGATCTCCTGGAGGAGAGACCAGATCGATACAAGCCGTGACGATTAGAAAAGAGAGCAGGGGCAAAACGGGTATTTCAGGTGGGCTGCTAAAGGAAAATGATCAGAAAAGAGAAGGAAATAGGGAAAATAGAAGGAAACTCTGAGAAACGCCTGAACCAAAGAAATTCGCATTCGGGATGTCAAATTATGAAAGGCGTGCGAATTGAGTCCTTTATGTTGTGAGGCAGCTGAATTGAGTCCCAAATTCTGAAATTCACGAGAGGTATGGGATTAGATGGTTAAGGTCCAAGCCTAAGGTTTAGGATAAGGCCTTATTTGGATCCCTGGATTAATTGTTAGTTTGTTAAAAATTACCTCTAGTCTATTTAAACAGGAAGATTAATAGGTGAGCTAATTTTAAGCTAACCCCTTAGCTAACAATTAGTCCATTAGCTGATGGGTGGGAGCTAATTTGGGCTAATAGCAGGTAACACGCTGGGAAAAGACTAAAATACCCTCGCGTTGGCCTTATCCTCACTTCCTGACCCGTGCGTTCACTCCCCAATCCGTGCGAGCCGGTGGCGGTAAACTTCCTCTTGCGCGGGAGGCCGGCGGCACCGCACACGGCTCCACTGCCGACTACACTCCACGGTCCCTCCCCGTCGAACCACCAGCGTCGCTGCCGCCGCACGATCCCTCTCCGTTGCTGGCCATCTCCCGCGGACAGGCATCGCATCAATCTACGAGGTCCGCCGTCTGCCGTCGCCGCACGCTCCGATTTGTCGCCGAATCTCTCGGATCCGCCGCCTCCCATCAGGTATTTCGTCAATCTCCTCCCTCCCTGAGCTCTATCCTCCTTCCTTCGCCAGGGCTCACAAGTTTCTGTCTCTCTGCGTAGTTCGCCCACGATGGATGGTGATGGGCAGCACAAGCAGCAGGGATTGTTCGATTTTTGCTCGCAAACCGACTCCATCGCGCCAACCGCCGCACCCGCTGCACCCGCCGACATGGACTTCTTCTCGCAGACGCAGCCCTCCAAGGATGGGCGCGGCGTGCCTACTCGGCTTGGTTCGTTCGCCATCGACCTCAATTCGTAGGCGAACGAATTCCCCCACCTCTCGACGTACCAAGGGATCCTTCAATCGGAGGTGGGGGGTTCAGATGTCGCTAGTGTACACCAAGGCCAAGGTGGTCGTCGAACCGGCAAATCAGGTCGCGGGGGTGCGTTGGCATGCACTCGATCCGATGGATATGCAGCCGGCTCGGCCATGCCACCATTCTGCGCTCCTCGCACAACTAGAGTGGGTAGTAGAGGCGGTCGTGGAAGCACTCGGTCCACCTTGGCCATTGCTCAAAGTGCTGCTCTACCTCAGCAGGCTGCTGCAAGTGCTGGAATACCTCGGCAGGCTGTTGCAATACCTCGATAGGCTGCTACAATACACTCTGCCGCTGAAGGTAGTGGAGCAACTCCTGTGGCAAATGATGGAGGCGATGGCCTAGAAGAAGAGGAGGAAGACTTCGTGCAAGAACCTTTGGTGAGCACCATTGACTGCTTGTGAAAGCTGATGGATGTTGTTTACTCATTGCTTACTGAACATATATATTTATCTTGTTTGCATGCAAATAATTTCTGGTTTTGATTGCTCATTAGTGTCGATGTATTTCTGGAGGTTGATTTGACTTTGGGGGTTCATCTTAGTGACAGCTAATACCAAGCTAGTTGATTAGTATGTGTTAGTACAAAGTTATCTTATTAAAATTGCATGAGACTTAATTGCAATTTGATATGTTCCTGTGAAGAACTCATGGACAATGAATAGCTCTTCATTTAATTTGATATGTTCTCCTCTAGATGTTGCAATGTTACATCTAGGTCTCCACCTTAGGGGCTACCTTATGCACACACTTGCTTCTGCCTAGATGCTCTTCCTATGCCGATGCTGCAGTGGTGGCCTGGTGGGGGTATATTTGTGCTTGTTTGTGAGGTTTCAGTGGGATATATTTTTAGTAGCATATGTTAAATACTATAAGAATAGACACTAATTTAGTTTGGAAACTATACACATCATCTTTCACATGAATAGGCAAGGTGCATGTTTTTAGTGTGCTGATACATCATCTTACATGTATTCAATTGCCTTGTATGTACTATTATACAAATCTATACTAGATGGATCAGGGATTTGACAAGGCAAATTGGACCTCCGAGAACACATTTGTTTTCTGTGACATTTGGCTTGAGGAAAAAAGGGCAGGAAATACCAACAATGATTTCATGACCAATAGAGGGTACAAGAACATAGCTGAGAAGTATTTCATAAGCATTAAACTGTGACACTCTAGAAAGCAATTGAGGAACAGATGGGATCAACTAAAGGGGCTATACCAGTTTTGGTTGTGGCTCAACAAGCAAATTGGATTGGGACGATCTAATGGCACTGTGGTGGTGATGACAAGTTCGGAAAGATCACACAAAGGTAAATGATCCTTTTTCCAATGCATACTGACTTGTTTGTGCGTTACATTATGACACAACTAATATCATTTTTTAATTCGAGATAAATCTGAGTGGAAGAAGCTAAGGTATGGCCCTCGGAAAATCTACATCTTCTTGAGCGGATGTTCGAGAATTTGGCCATAGATGGTTCCTCCTCATGTATTCTGGACAAGAATGCGATGAAAGGGACAATGGCGACGAAGACGATGAGTTTGACGGGAGCCCTATGACTACAAGTACCCTTAAGAGGGCTGGTAGCACTAATACAACTGCCACTAGTCCATGTAAAAAGACAAAAAGTCCAATGGTCAAGATCATGAAGAGCTTGGTTGACAATTTTAAGGCTGATAGTGCTGCTACATAACAAGTGTTGCAGGGTGATCATATGGCTGAATCCATGGATAAAGTGTTGGATTTGGTCATGGAATGTGGGGCACCGAAGACAAAGATCGAGTATTTCATGGCTACAGTTGTTTTGAAAGTTTGAAAACCGTCGATTTTCATTAAATTCATACAAAAAGTAAGGCTGGTTTGGTTGAAGAGGTGGTGCGAGATGAAAAAGTTGTACTAGTTTAGATGGAAAAACTTTAGCATGAGTGCCTATCATGTCTGAACTAATGCATGAGTCTGTCAACTATTTGTCTCATGAACCCAGTACTATGAACTATGTGTTGACCTGTGTATGTGAACCGAGTGCACTTATCTTTATTGTGTCTGAATCCTAATATATGGCCGTGCGCACTTATGCATGTTTACCTGTATATGTTTACGATAATATTTTGTTCGAACAAACCCATTTCACAATATTACCTTGATCGGTTGATGTGTACCCGTATATGGACATACACAAGGGTAAGCTAAGGAGGGAAAACCGAGGACAGTCAGAGCTTTGGATAACAAAAGAGTATAATCGTTTGTTCAGTCATTGGTTCAGGGAGCACGTGTCTGGTGAAGAAACGAGTGTTACATTGAGGTGGTTGGCAAAAGGGCCTTCAGGTACAATCACGACATGGTAAGGATATGACATCAATGGATATACATTTACACGAGAGCTCAGGATAGCAAGAGCACTTACCAAAATAGTGGTGTCCGTATAGATGCCTACGACAACACAGGCAGTACGAAGAGCAACTACTACGGGTTCATAGAGAAGATTTGGGAGCTCGACTACTGCATTTTCAAGATCCCGGTGTTTCGATGTCATTGGGTACAACTCCCGAAGGGTGTCAAGGTGGACAAGTATGGCTTTACTACTGTGGACATCAAACATGTCGGATACAGAGACGAACCATTCGTACTTGCGAATCAAATAGCATAAGTATTCTACATAATCGACTTGGCAGATAAGAAGCGCCATGTAGTTCTGCAAGGAAAAAGAAGGATCGTCAGAGTTGAGAATGTCGTGGATGAGGAAGAGTACAACCAGTTTGATGAGTTGCCTCCTTTCATAGATGGCATCATCAGCCTCGAGGAAGAAGCCACTCAAGAAGCTACCTATGATCGTGATGATCACAACGAAGGCCAAATTGTAAAAGGAAATAAGTAGTTACGAGTAATGGCAATATTTGTCCTTGTATATGTGAAAAATAAGGTAACAAAGTGAAAAGTGATATGACTCCTTTTGACTGCGAATGTAATATGTTTGTCCAGCTAAAATTTTACCATATCTTTCCAAAAACAGTATGAAATTATTGTGAAAATATAAAATCATACACTCTAATGCATCGGGTTCGATGAAAACGCCGTCGCACTTCTATTCTTCATCTTGACATCGCAGACAACAATGGTTGCTCGGTGACGATCGTAGTCATCTGTATTTGTGGTGGTTAACAAATAAAAACTATTTTACTGAGATTTGATAGCTCTTTAAATGTCTAAGAGGGGATAAGGGTAGTCATCTATATCTGTGGCGGTTAATAATAATAACCGTCAAAGATAATAGTTATCTATGACGGTTATTATTATTAACCGCCATAGATAACTATTATCTGTGACGGTTATTATTATTAACCGCCATAGATACTCCCTCTATATATGCTAAACCTAAACCCGCCTTTTGCACTTCCAAAAATTCTTTAGCCTCCTGCCCTCATCAAGCGCCACCACAACACCTTGCAAGCCACCAGCGCTCGCCACTCCAAGCCGTGGCAGCGCTGTTCGTGGGGAGGACTCCAAGCCATGCCGCCACTCCAAACTACGCCACTCCAAGCTGTGCCGCCACCACTCCAAGCCGCCGCCACTCCACAGCCTCTGGTCCAACGCCGCCGCCACTCCAACGCCGGTTCCTCTTCTCCGAGCTCCTCAGTTTTGTTAATTTCACTATCGTCACTTTGATGCCATTTCGTGGTTGTTGATTGGTTGTAGTGTTGCTAGGGTTTGTAGTGTTGTACCTCTGCGCCGAGCTCGTCAGTTTGTGCTGTGGTTTGTGTAGCCTGTTGATTGGTTGTAGTGTTACTAGGGTTTGTGCTGCTAGTTAGTAAAGTAGCATAAATCAGACTACAATTTGGTATTCTAATTTGAGCATTACATCCCCAAACAGAACCGATATCCTTTTGATTCCGTAGAATATCCAATAAAAATTCTTGGTGTGCTTTTAGGTTGCAACTTAGTACGGTTTTGATTTGGTATTCTAATTTGAGCATTACATCCCCAAACAGCCAAATGGCGAAGTGAAGGTTTCCTTCTAGTCCACAACTCATAGGGAGTGACTGTGACAGCTTTAGATGGAGAGTGGTTTAGTAAATAAACAACAGTATGTAAAGCTTCACCCTAGAAAGACAAAGGAAGATCTGAATATGCCATCATTGACCTAACCATATCCAAAAGAGTTCTATTCCTCCGCTCGGCTACACCATTTTGTTGCGGAGTGTATGGCATAGTATAATGATGAATAATTCCATGCTCTTTACAATAAACATCTAATATTCCTGAAGTGTATTCCACTCCACGATCAGTTCTCAAAATCTTGATCTTTCTATTCAATTGATTTTTCACTTCAGTTTTAAATGTCTTGAACACATCAAAACCTTCCGACTTGTGTTTAAGAAGATACACATACCCATATCTAGAATAATCATCGATGAATGTGATAAAATAAATCTTTTGACCTCTAGTGGGAATAGACATTTCACCACATATATCAGAATGAATAATGGCAAGAGGCTCATTAGATCTTTCCGCCTTTGGAAAAGGTGCACGGGTCATTTTACCCATTATACATGCCTCACAAATACCATAATCCTTCCACTTAAAATGCAAAATTCCAGAATTAATAAGCCTCTTAATTCTGTTTTTAGATATATGACCAAGTCGTAAATGCCATAAATAAGATTCAGAGCAAGTGTTTATTTCATTATTATGCCTCACTATGGGGTTATCTTCACCAACTAAACAATCATAGTTGTCATCATTTGATAGATTATCAAGAAAATAAAGACCATCATGACGAATTCCAGTATGCACTAATTTCCCATTGAGCAATATTTTAACTCTTCCATTTCCAAATAGTATATCATAACCAATAGATTCCAACTGAGCAACAGAGATTAAGTTTCTTCTCATGCTAGGTGAGTATAAAGTGTCTTTCAATAATAGTTTTCCTCCATTGGGGAGTTTGAGGACATAATTTCCAATTCCAACTACATCAGCTTTAGCACTAGTGCCTAAATAGACATATCTATTTCTCTTTGGAATTGTTTGCATGAAAGTAAATTCCTTATTATCTCTAGTAATATGTGTTGTAGAACCAGAATCCACAACCCAACTATTTGGAAAAGTAGTGGTAAATAAAGATTCAGTGCATTCATTAATAAATGCCATACCGTTAGGTGGAGAGTTGCCTTTATGCTCATTTGATTGATTGTTATGCTTCTGTTGCTCATGATACTTCTTCTTTTTCCTGCAGTCAGCTCTGAAATGCCCATATTGACCACAGTTGTGACAACTGAAATTCTTGTACTTGTCATTCCTTTGAGCTGAATTATTGTTTCCATGATCATCCCGATCACGTTTCTTGTTAAGCTTGTCTCTCAAATCACTTTTAGGTTTCCTCTTTTGCCAATTCTTTTTATTAATTCTACTTCTTTCTTCTCCAAGGTGCAACTCAGAAACTTTATAGTTTCTTTCCCTTTCTTGAGAAGGCTCCATATCTTCCTCCATAAGCAAATGTTGTCTCAGATTAGCATATTAAGTATCCGTCGAAATGACAAAAGGATATCTTAAATTGTTCCCATGAATTTGGCAAAGAGTTTAAAACAACCATAACCTACACTTCTTCGTAAAAAGGATAGCTGCATTCTTTAATTCCTCTGCTAATACAGAGTTTATTGAGATGCTCATTAATGAAGCACCTTCATTCATCTTCATAGAGAAAACAATTAATAGGTATTACTCATATGTTGATAAATAACATCAAAATTGAATAGTCTCGAGCAAGGATGATGGATAAAAGTAGATAACATCAGTTAAATTGTAGCTTTTACCTCAAGTGCCATCCAATAAACACTTTTATTGTTAGAGATCTATCATAAAATATGAGAAACAAGAGGGCTGATATTCTATAACCTTTGCTCTATCTGAAGCTGTTATATACTTGTGACCAAATGTGCTCCAGATTTGTGACTTGAAATGAGCCATGGACAGGCACTTTAAGAATCTAATATAGTCCTCTGTTAGTACATCTTCTATCTTATTCCTGTAAAATAAAGAGAAGAGGTATTAGCAAAGAGAAACTCACCAAGAAAAATAAGCAAAAATCATAAATATCTTTCTGAACACGTCTTGACAGAATTCATTCCAGAATTCATCCCATCAATGTGGATCACAGGCTCATTATCTCGATTGAGAACAATATTTCCATATTCATCCTGAAATATTGCATCAATTATGAATATTACATTCTAGTAGCAAGACCAAATATTGGAGAGGAAGGAGAGAATTACCTGGCAAGGTTCATCATCAATCTGTCTAACATGAACTGTTGATAAATCATCCAATGTTCCACATGCTTATCTGATTTTTGGACTGGACTAGGTAGTGAAAACTAGACAAAAATCAGAACCCTCAAATTTTGGACTAGACTAGGTGTTTTGCGTAATTTTCTCCTGCCATCGATCACCATCCAAATGAACTAGTTATGAAATCATACTCTAATTGGCCAAGACTATGAAATGTGAACGGAAAAGGAAAATAGTTGTTGCATGAAGGCAGCAGCAGGTTAACAAGAATGCCATGTCTATTTCAGTTTTCTCGGACTTCCTAAAGTAGATATGGTGTTAAAATATTGAGATTTAATGACTTCAGCAAAACTATTAAGGCAGTCCATGATTGAGTGAAGCTAAAACAGTAGGGCTTTGTTTTGAACTCTACACCAACAGCATACCTTGTAACGGGGAGGAATACTCGTATGAGTTTCACACGTAGGCAAAGGCCAATAACAGATTGCCATCTTGCAATGCTCCACCTTGGGTTGAAAGTAACCTCAAGTAAATCAATTGTTGATCCTCAAGGCCAATAACAGTTGCCATCTCAAGATATTCTTTTTTTATAGCCCCATCCAAATTGTTCTTCAACCAAACACCGGACTGGACACAAAAATAGGGATCACCCCATCCCATCCAAGACTTGCCCTTGAACCAAACACTACCTAAGCTATTACTCTTGCGGTTATCTAATTCTTTTGTCCAATAAGTAATTCTTAGTCTGTCCTATTCATATATGCTTTCGGCACAGTTATAGATTGTCAAATTGATTAATTTTCTAAACTGCCATGTATTAATTTGAGGTAAGGTTGTCACAAACTAGTCTATATCTTTTCCTCTCTTAAATATCTCCCTTTCTATCGAGTAATATTATTGAGTGCATAATTGACAAAAATTATGTTTCGGGTCGAACTGTAGTTCTAATGGAGCCCAAACCTGAGCCTATAATGGAGGAGAGCCCGAGCAGATACCTTACCCTCCACCCAACCACCGAAGGTGCCAAGGCCTCCACCGCTGTTGCAGATGATGCTCCTGTTGCAAGACGTTGAGGACGAGGGAAAACTAAGAAGCCTGAAGGCCGGTACACTATCTCGGAGGTCTCAGATACTGGGGCCCCTATTGCATCGAGAAAATCAGCAGCAAAATACAGGTCAACATGCGGGTACATCGTAAGGGATAAAGTGCCAATCACCTATTTGGATTGGCATAAAGTGCCCCGAGCCACCAAAGAAGATCTGTGGACAGAGCTCAAAGAAACCTTCGAATGCCCCGAAGGAGCCGAAGAACTCGTGCGTCGCGACGCATTGATGACCATGGATGTGGCATGGAGAAACTTCAAGGCGATGTTGAATATAAATTATGTGAAGCAAAACCGGTCAGCCATCGGAGAGTACCCAAGATTAGAGCCATATTGGGATGAGTTTGTAGCGATGAAGCAATCTGAAGCAGCAAGGAAGTCCAGTGAGGACCACATTAGCATCGCAAGAAGGAATACTCACCCCCACAGACTTGGCATGAGTGGGTACGCGGGTAAAATTACTCAATGGGAGAGGCAGGAATTAGAAGCGGTCCAATTGACTGGCACAAGTCCCTTAATCGGACTACCAGACCGAGTAAAGCACTACATGCTAGCGTGGGCAGATATCTTGCCTACTGGGGGTTTATCATTCAAGAGCAGCGAAGACGAAGCAATGGCGCAAAGAGTTCATGAGTTTTACGCCGAGTCCACCCAAGGATCTTTCCACCCAGATAGGGAGAAAGACGAGCTAACAGCAGCCTTAGGAAACAAAGAGCACCCCGGTCGGACACGAGGCGTCGGGGTCAAGGTTCCATGGAAGATTGGATTCCCTGAGCATGGAGACTCTTATAGGAGTCGGAAGAGAGTTAAAGAAGAGCGGGCTGAGCAGGAAATGGAAAGGATGAAGGAAAGGGTTCTGCGAGAAATACAAGGCACCATTGAAGAACAAGTTGAACGACAAGTACAACAAGCCTTGAGCCAGGCGTAGGCCCACAACGTTCTCTCCAACCCTACAGGTCGTCGCAGCAGTTGCGCTTCCACGCCATTGGCAGAAGTGGACAACAACCATTATCCTGTGGACGACATACAGGATCCCACACCCTGTCAGCTCAACGTGCCCATGATGAACATATTTCTACAGGCTGCTACAGGGGTAGTTTATCCGTGCCAAGAAGGGGGTGTCCTGCACAATACCCCGATAGCGCCAGGTTATGCAAAGGTCCAGGTGGACACGGTACTTGCACAGTTTGCTGAGATCGGGTTAGAAAAACCCGCCAATGACAAGATAACAACTCTAGGAAGTGCCGTCCACTCATTCATCCAATGGCACAAGCGTGACATCGTCTTGGACCATGCAGTGCCAGCTTCTCCTGCAGTACAATCCGCGCATCCGTCACCAGCACCTGAGAGTGAAACGGTGAAGAAGCAAGATGAGGTAGAAAAGAAATCCATTGAGGACCCCATAAAGATGGCCAATGTTAGTACTCGAAAGCAGAAACCTATAACACCTAGTACTTCAAAGGACAAACCTAGAACCCCTGATCCCAAAAAATGGCACATTAGACAAGCCGTATCAGCCAGATCAGGCAAAGCCAGGACCGAGTATGATGTCGTGCAAGAAAAAAGTAAGGTCAAGGCGAAGTCTGATGACCAAGATAATCAACAAAGATTGATATTCGAGGTAGGGTAGCCCTTAGTCACCGCTTCGAAGTTAAAAAGTCTAACACCCATGATGCAGCGATTACATGCATGGTACATGGATCAATCCAACCAAGAGGTACTCCCGAAGGTGATCACTGCAATTTTCCGTGAGGAACATTTTCACCATGCGGGTGATGGCTACTTCTTAATAGAATTCGATAACTTGCACAACTTGTTCTATCACAACGCCCTCGACATATCTTTTTTGAGATGCTGGACACTGTAAGTGTCTAATATATCAATATTGGTCTACATTCACATAATACCGATAAATGTCATGTCTAACTATTTTGTTATATAGATACGAGATAATTGAAGTACGAAGAACCAAGGGGCCAGTGGGATTCCTCGACCCGAGAACGGTTTGCCAAGCCGAAATCAAAAGAGCACCAGAGGAGGTCGAGGAGTACGTATATAAAGCTTTGATTAAACTACAAGACAAGGAGTTTATACTTTTACCATACCATTTTAAGTAAGTTCCTCACTAGCTAGTTAAATTACTCGTTGATTTCGTTATTTACTCTGATGTAAAGACTAATGACTATGGCATCATGCATGTGTATGTAGCTTCCACTGGATTCTCGTAATAATTCATCCAGAAAAGAGTAAGATGCTGATCATGGATCCACTGGATAAACCTAAAAGAGACTTTGAAGTGATGACACGTTTAATGAATGAGGCGTTCAAAAGATATTGTCAGAAGAGCTCGAGATACCGCCCATTCCACAAATCCCTTACAATCCGTACTAACTTTCTGGTACGCACGCAAAGAATATTCTTATATCGTATTTCATAGTAAATAGCTCCTTCGATGACATCTTAGTTCATTCGATTTTTGCAGTGTCACAAGCAGCCGCAAGTAACAAATTTATGTGGGTACTTCGTGTGCCAGTACATGTGTGAAATCTTAGGTTGCACAATAAAAGACAATGACGTAGAGGTCAGTCATACTGACATGACACATTGATTCGCACCACTCAATTTCTATATACTCTCTTAATTTTATTTTTCATACTTATAGCGCCTCAAGTTGTCTACTGTAGGACTGCTTCCTTCTGAAATTCAAGCCATACAGGGCCAGCTCGCCTACTTCATCATGAAGAAAATAATCAACAAAAAAGGTGAGTTTTATGACGAAGACAACAACGATCCAGTCATCCATACTCTTGTCTCACATCACGTGTCTCCAACCTCCAAAGACCCGTAGGCTTCTAGTTTAGAAAACTAGTTTAGGCTTTTATTACTTCAATTTTGTTTCATTACAAAGTGTAAATAACTCTTTGTTCCTTTGAAATGGTTCCCCTTCTTTTGTCAATGCCACTTCTTTTATCAGTGGTTGTGCTAGTGTAGCATGTACTTTTGTCTTTTCAGGAACACACACACATGCGAGTGACACTTCTAAATATTTCATGTGTTTGCCTTACATGGTTATTTTTTATATGAAGTTATTTCATGTGTTTGTAATAGTTTGATAAACCAACCAAGTGAAAATTACTTGGTTAGTTTGATAAACCAACCAAGTGAAAAATGTTGATTGCTGCCATATAGCTTCTCGAGTTCAATGTCGATTCGTGTTTTGCGTAACATTTCAAAACAGTATAATCACGGCATGAGCCACTTGAGATGATTGAGAGCTACTGAAGCATGAGTAGCTCTTTCTGATTTTATCTTCACTATGAGTTTAAGGGTTGCATGTGTTCATTATCTCTGTAGGTTTTTGAAGGCTAGGAAATTTGACACTGAGAAAGCCACTCATATGTGGGTTGAGATGCTCCAGTGGAGAAAAGAATTCGGTGCGGATACAATACTAGAGGTGAGGCCAATGGTGTTGGGCTAGTAGTATTAATGTGTGATTATTTTCTTCGGTACAGATACATAGTTAGATTATTTTTTGTACACTATTGTCTGTGATTATTTTCTGTACACTATTTTCATTATGCTCAGAGGGCATGGCTAGCGCTGCCTGAGGCCAGCCACAAATGTCAGTTTTTTATTTTCGTGTGTGGGATTATCAGTGGCGGTTTTTGGTAAAAACCGCTACTAATATACTATCGATGATATTCTAGCCAAAACCGCCATCGATACTAGGCCTATCGATGGCGGTTTTATATACAACTACCAATCGATATCGCAGGTAGTTGTATATAAAACCGCCATCGATAGGCCTAGTATCGATGGCGGTTTTGACTAGAACCGCCATCGATATTCGGTATGAGTGGCGGTTCGAGCAAAAACCGCCATCGATACTTGGAATATTAGTGGCGGTTTTGGCTCGAACCGCCATCGATACCGAATATCGATGGCGGTTCTAGCCAAAAACCGCCACTGATAATCCTTGATTATTAGTGGCACTAAATCTGTGGCGGTTCAAAAACCGCCACTGATGGTAGTTATGAACTGCCACTGATGACCTTTTTCAAGGTAGTGAAAAAATTCCAAGAATATTGAATACCCAAAATGCAGTCATTGATTATGTTGAAGAATACCTGAAGAGCTACTGATTGTGCAGCATACAGATGAAGGAACTATAGCTGTGCCGGAAAAAGACGATATTGTCCTTCTTTTGTACTCATAGTCTAGCCATTCTTGTAAGGGGTATTCTGGTCATTTGTATAGGCCAAGAGCCTATAAATACCCCTCCCCTCTCATTTGTAAGAGAGAGCTCTCTTGAGCAATATAATGGAATACTCAAAACTGACAAGCCCTTGAGGCCCTGCTCTCCGGAGGCTAACCTCTGTAGGCTCATCAACAGGAGTAGGACGGTCCTCTCGGACCTCCGAACCTATATAAAACCCCCGTGTCATTTTTACTCTAGTGGACGCTGGCCCATTAAACTGCCGACGTCTACCCCCTCGTTTGTGTTTGGTTTTCACACCTACAACAGATTCTCTCGTATGGTATTTTCCTTCTTCAAAGAAATCTCTTAATACAAATGCCTCTTCTGCACATGATACACCACAGTGCTTTCGTTATCCATTTGTGCAGACATGATTTACCTGATGTGCACACAGTCTATTATGAATCTCATACATACAACCTTTTTATCACCCAAGTTATTAAAATGTTAAGAGTATATTCAGGTTAAGCTAGAACTATCCTCTATATGTAATTATAGGATATTTTCCCCGACGCAGCGAAGTGCGTAGACTATGCTTACAGAGAGGGAAATACCATTGATGGCAAGTTTGATATGGCCTAAAGAACAGAAAAGTTACTCTTGCAGTAGCTATCAAATTTATTTCCTTGACATGCAACTATGCCATCATGTTTGACCATGTTGGAAAAAAGTTTTCTCTGGTGCAGTCAAACCATCAGGATGTGTTTCACAACCCAAAAGTCATGTGTAGTTTTCAAAACTTTCAGTCGGAACAAACCGTCAGAAAAACATTGCTTCGTAAATTCTATTTGCACTATCATCATTATGAAAACTTCTTGAATGTAAAAGCTTGAAGCGAATGCTGTAAAAGGCCACTGCTGCAAGTCGCTACTGCAAGGTAAAGTAACACTACTACTGCATCGCCTCATCATGACCCCCATCATCGCTTTGGGTAGGTCCGAGCAGCGAGGATAATATTATCACTGCCGGTTCCAAATTCAACCGGCAGTGATAATATTATCACTGCCGGTTCAAACTTCAATCGGCAGTGATAAGAATAGTTTCAATTTCTCGCAGCAATGGAGGTAATATCATTGTCGGTTTAATAGAGAACCGGCAGTGATAAGAAGATATTACTGCCGGTTTATATGTAAAACCGGTAGTGATTTATTATTGCCGGTTCTATAGTAAAACCGGCAGTGATAAGACCATTTTCACCGCGGTTTTACTATAGAACCGATAATGATATTATCGTTTCCCATTATTAGTTCGGTACAGAACATAATAAACATTGTAATTTATCTCGCACAGAACATATGAAAGCATAATTAGTTAAAAAAACAGAACATATGAAAGCATAATTAGTTAAAAAACAGAACATATGAAAGCAAATTTGTAATTTGCGGGATATGTATTAATTAAAATAACATTTACAAAGCATAATTTGTTCAGCATTACATATTTAGTCCTAATTATAATAGTCTAATGGCGCCAAGCCCTATATCCAAAACTCGCTGCCGCCGCCATCCTCCTCCTCGTCGCCGGAGCTGCCGCTTGATGTGCGGCGGTGCTCGTCCTCCTTCTCATCCGAATCCGATTCGGTGGCGGAGTTGGTCTTGCCCCAACGCCGCAGTTCCTCGCCGCCGTCGCTGTCGTCGTCATCGCTGTCGTCGTCCTCCTCCTCCTTTGCCTCCTCTTCCTCCTCCTCCGCCTCCACCTCCTCCTCCTTCTCCTCCTCCTTCTGTAGCGACGGATCAGTGGGGCTCTGACCAACACGTGCACGCTTCTTAGGGGGTGCCATTGTTGCAACAAAAGTGGATTGTGTGGGGGCTGCAACAAGAGTGGATTGTGTGGATTGTGACAAGAGTGGATTGGATGCAACAATACCGCATTATATAGAGGCGAAATGGGAAGGGCAACAGATTGGCGAGGAATGTGAAGCGCAACGGTTGGCGCGGCAGAGGAACGGGCAAGCGCGACGGTTGGCTGGCGCGGGAGTTGGAACGTTCGAGTATCACTGCCGGTTAATACCTATAGCCGGCAGTGATATATTACTGCCGGTTGAATTTATAGCCGGCAGTGATATTTAAATTTTACTGCCGGTTCGTATATTCAACCGGCAGTGATATGTATTTTCAGCAACGCATAATTTTCCTCATAGTATGACCTTATCACCGCGGTTCGCACGTAACCGCAGTGATAAGGTATTTTCAACAGTAATATGACCTTATCATCGCTTTCTTGGCAGAGCCGGCAGTGATAAGCTATTTATATAGCAATCTTCACCTGACCGACGCATTTCCCCGGCCGAGCAGAAGAGAGGAGCGCTCTTTGCTCGGGTGTATTTTTCCTGGAGAGGTGCTGCCGAAATTTGGTGTCAGTATTTTGTTTATATTTTTCATCGAATCGACATCTTCTCCGACCGAGCAAAACAAAGAGGAGCTGTATTATCTTGGGGAGTTGCTGCTGAAAAATTGTATTAAAATTTTTCGAGGTTACTGACTTGATGTATGTTATATTTGTCGTAAAATTTTACTTTACGGAGTGCTATAGATGTTGATAATTGCTGATTGTACGGTGTGAACAGTTTATGTCGGTACTGCTCAAATTAAGATCTAGCTAAATTATTGAATAAATTATAATTCATATTGTAGCTAAATTATTGAATAAATTATAATTCACTGCCGATTTTTAATAGTAAAGGATTGCTAGATGATCAATTATAAATAGTGAGAATTGCTAGTTGAATATTTAAATAATGGGAAATGGTAGATGGATTTTGCAATAATGAAAGTTGGAACATAAATAATTATTTAGAAATATATCCTTATATTCAATTATATGCTTGTTTGTTGTAGATTAATTTAATTTAATAGTTAGCGCTACATAACAAAATGAAATGAAGAAATCTTCTAAATAATTAAAAATGCTAGATGGATATTTAAATAGTGAAAAAGGTTTGATGTATTATATAGGCAAATTGCTAGATGTATTTGTAAAACTAATCATTTACAATTATATATTGTTATTTGCCATAAATTCATATCCATTTTAGAGATGTAGTGGAAGTTTAAGTAATAAAATTGCTAGATGGACAATTATGCATAATTGTAATTAATTTAATTAATGAAAATTTGTTATATGGATTTTTAATAGTAAAGATTGCTAGATGATCAATTATAAATAGTGAGAATTGCTAGTTGAATATTTAAATAATGGGAAATGGTAGATGGATTTTGCAATAATGAAAGTTGGAACATAAATAATTATTTAGAGATATATCCTTATATTCAATTATATGCTTGTTAATTTGTTGTAGATTAATTTAATTTAATAGCTAGCGCTACATAACAAAATGAAATGAAGAAATCTTCTAAATAATTAAAAAATGCTAGATGGATATTTGAATAGTGAAAAAGGTTTGATGTATTATATAGGCAAAATTGCTAGATGTATTTGTAAAACTAATCATTTACAATTATATTGTTATTTGCGCTATGTGCTTATAATGTGTTTATCGTTTTAATTAATTAGCAATGCATGACTACTATAAAGAATAAATTATTTTGATATCGTTTGTTCATATATTTGAAATGTAGTTTGATATAATTAATCGTAGATGGACCGAAGGTGGATGTATGACATGGACCGTCGTGGTGCGAGTTCTTTAATGGTGTGACTTGTTTTCGAATGCGGTGCGGCACACAAGTCGAGAAACCCCAGCGCACTATATGTGTTGTCCATGCGTTGATTGCAAAAATGAGAAGATGTTTTGTAACATAGAGTCGATCGTGCACACTTGCTTCAAGGGGTTTCAAGGTGGACTATACCGTTGGATCGAGCACGGTGAAGATGATATTATACATGAAGGGCAACACATTGATGAAGATGATATTGTACATGAAGGGCAACACATTGATGGAGATGACGGAGACAACGATATGACGGCCGTGGAAGATGCGTTCGTTGATACCCACGAAGATGATCTAGATCAAATGTTTGCGTGATGGGGAGGGGACTTCACGAGTGAAAGGGAGTTTCAAAAGTTCCAAAGTATGGTAGAAGACTCTACAACGCCATTGTACCCGGTCGCAAGGAGGAGCACGTAAAGTCGCATACCGTGCTTTCACTCATCGCAATTGAAGGCAAGCAATGGTTGGTCCGATAAGAGCTTTATTGAGTAAGTTATGTCTCTTGGGGACTTGCTTCGAGAGGGTAACGTGTTGCCTTCAACTACGTGCCGTGCCAAGCAGTTATCCGCCTGTTGGGACCGGAAGTACAAAGAATACACGCATGTCCAAACGATTGCATATTGTATCGCAATGAGTTTGCGGACATGGATGCTCGTGTTGTTTGCAAAGCAAAGCGGTATAAGAACAACGACGCGATATCGAGAACGAAGATGTCGGGTGAGGCGAAGAAGAAGAGGTGTCCCTGTAAGGTGATGTGGTATTTCCTATAATCCCCGTCAGGCGATTGTTTGCGAACAAAAGGCATGCCCAATTGCTACGATGGCACGCCAAGAGCGTAAGAAGGATGGAATGCTCGGACACCCTCATCGATTACGTGCAATGGAGGAACATCGACGAAAAATATAAGAAGCTTTTGCATATGATGTGAGGAATATAAGGTTCGGGTTGAGTACGATGGGATGAATCCTTTTGGCAACATGAGTAGTCGCACAAACACTTGGCCGGTGACTTTATGCATCTACAACCTTCCTCCATGGCTTTGCATGAAGCGAAAGTACATTATGATGCCACTATTGATCCAAGGGCCCGAACAACCCGGCAATGATATCGATGTGTACCTCAAACCATTGGTTGAAGATCTTCTAATATTGTGGACCGATGGTGTATGTGTATGGGATGAGTATAAAAGAGAACACTTTATCCTACGGGCATTATTGTTTGTAACCATTAATGATTATCTGCTCTTGGCAACTGTCGGGCCGACGACAAAAGGCTTCAACGGATCGTCCGAAGGCTCGGATGATACACTAGCGGTGGGTCAAGAACAATAGAAAAATGGCTTACATGCGGCATCGTAGGTTCCTCCGTAAGGATCACCCATACCGCAATAATAAGAGAGCTTTTGACGGGACAAAGGAGACTGCATTAGCTCCAAAGAATCAGACTAGGAAACAGATATTTGCCGCTGTAAAGGACCTTACAATTATTCACGGAAAGGGAGCCGGCAGTACATCTATTCCGACTTCCCGGGATAAGGCTACTTTGTGGAAAAAGAAATCAATATTTTGGATCCTACCTTATTGGCAGCACCTAGAAGTTCGACACGCAATCAACGTCATGCACATAGAGAAGAACGTGTGTGATAGCTTGCTTGGTATCTTACTGGACATACCTGGCAAAACGAAAGATACACTTCAAGCAAGGATGGACCTCGAAGATATGAAACTGAGGAAGGAGCTACATCACGAAGAAATGGATACAGGCAAAAAGTACCTTCCCGCATGCCTGCTACACTTTGAGCAAGAAAGAGAAAATTAGCGTTTGCGAATGCTTGCACGGAATCAAAGTTCCGTCTAGTTACTCTGCTAACATAAAGAGACTAGTCTCAATGAAAGACTTAAAGTTAATTGGTATGAAGTCTCACGATTGCCACGTGATGATGACACAGATGCTTCCAATTGCAATTAGGGGGTTACGCGGAGAAAGTCCGAGACCCAATTATCAAGTTGTGTTCATTCTTCAACGCGATTTCACGAAGGCCATCGATCCATTAATTCTAGACAAGCTGCGGAAGGCGTGGTTCACACTGCATGCGGGCTTGAGATGTGTTTCCTCCATCTTTTTTGATATTATGGTCCATCTCATTGTTCACATTGTGAAAGAATACTGAATTCTTGGTCCCGTATTTCTACATCGGATGTACCCTTCGAGAGATTCATAGGGGTTATAAAGAAATATGTTCAGAATGCAAAAATCGTAGGAAGGCTGCATTCTTGATGGTCGGGAACCGAGGAGGTCATTGAGTTCTGCGTCGATTATATGGATCTCAAACCGATTGGTGTGCTGTATCTCGGCATGAGGAAGGCTACAGGAAAGGGACACTAGGCGAGAAATCAATGCGTACTAGCAATCTAGCTGCATTTACACAAGCACATTTCGCAGCTTTTGGGACAATCGGTTGTGGTGGCCCCATATGTCGACATGCACAAGAACGTGCTATCCAAAACAAACCCGTGGAGGTCGAGAGGTTGGCTCGATAGAAACACTGAGATAATTTCGGCGATTGGTTGTGTAGACACATGATGCGTCGGAGACAGATCGCACTCGGTTGAAATTGTTGGCTCGAGGACCGTCAACTACAATTCGGACATTCCAAGGATCGACATAAATGGTTTTACATTTTATACAAGAGCGCAAGATAAAAAGAGCACCAATCAAAATAGCGGTATCCGTATAGATGCCTATGACAAAAATGGAAATAGGCAAACCTACTACTGATTCATAGAAGAGATTTGGGAGCTTGACTATGGTCCTTTGAAGGTCCCTCTCTTTGGTGCCAATGGGTCGAGACTTCCGTGGCGTGAATATCGACAAGTCAAGCATCACTACCGTGGACCTCAAACTCATCGGATCTGAGAGAAGAACCATTCAGTACTTGCTAATTACATTACACAAATCTTCTTTGTAATCGACCGGCTAACAAGGAGCGCCACGTGGTTATTCAAGGAAAAGAAGGATTGTCGGAGTTGAGAATGTTGTCGACGAGGAAGAGTACAACCAATTCGATGAGCTTCCCCTTTTGGAGAGGACGTTGACCTAAGTACCATGGAAGGCGATGGACGAAGTTACATACATACGCCGCGATCATAACGAAGGTCGAGTCGTAGCTTAGTTGTAGTAATGAAATGTATGCTTTCTTTTGTATGAGCGACATGTTTATTTTCTCATATGTAACAATTAATGTAATATATGCAATAATGGAAATTGAGGTTATGCTTTCTTTTTATCAAATTGAAAGTTTTATTGCATTTGGATTTTGTGATTTTGATCTGCACTTGAATTTGTTCGAATTTGACACATTTGTTGTTCAATTTGTGACAATTATTTGAATTTAGAAATATTAAAACAATTAAAAAGTTAGCAATCTGATTTTTATATGAGCGGGTAACTAGATTTAAACTGAAACTTTCATAAGTAACTAGGAAAATGGCAATGATGTTCACTTCCTTTACGTGCTAGTAAATCATACTACCGCTGCAATCCAAATAAGAAAAGTTTCCAAAAATTCGGAACAAAATCATGGATGTACATCTCATCTTACCCCATCTACATATAAAATTTCATGATCAAATTAGCCTATATTAAGAGTAATAAAAAGACAAATTTTAACGAGAATATGGGCAAAGAGCTTATCACGCGGTTGTTCAATGGACCGGCGGTAATATTCCTATCATTCGCCGTTGTACAGCGGACCGGCGATAATATTCCACTATCACTGCCGGTTGTACAATGGACCGGCAGTAATATTCCACTATCACTGCCGGTTGTACAATGGACCGGCAGTAGTATTCCACTATCACTGCCGGTTGTACAATGGACCGGCAGTGATATTCCACCACTATAAATAAACGCCGCGCCTTCCTCTCATTTACCTTAGCCCTAGCCCGCGCCCTCCTCTCACTTTTTACAGCTGCCGCCTCTGAAGCTCTCGACGCCGCCTTGGCTCGGACCACCGCCGTCCGGTTCGCGTCGAGCTCCCCGCCGCCGCCTCGACTCAGACGCCGTCGCCTCGCTTCGCCTCGGACCGCCGCGTCGCCTCGACTCAGGACGGCCCGCGTCTCGCCTCGGAGCAGGTCGCCGTCGCCTCCCCACCGTCTCCTTCACCTCCACGCCGTCTCCCCACCGTCGCCTCGACCTCCCCACCGTCTCCCCGCCATCGTGTTGACCTCCCCGCGTCTCCCCACCGTGGTACACCTCTTGCGAAATTATGACAGAGGCCCGAATGTTCAATGTTGCTTGATGTCCCCGCCGTCGCCTCGGTACTGCTCTTGCGATGTGTGAATGTGCATGTGCAGATGTGAATGTGCAGATGTGAATGTGAATGTGATTGTGAATGTGCAGATGTGCATGTGCAGATGTGAATGTGCAGATGAATGCTAAGGGGCCAGTCAATTCGTTTGGCTTGGGGACCTAACATGTGGGGTATAGTGTTCAGTGAGGATTTGGGACTGAAATAGACAATTTGTGACACACTGTTATTTTTTACATGGGCAATCTACATCTTTGGTATTCGAAAAACTGCATGCTTGATTGGCAATGTTAATGCTTCACTGTAAAAAGGTAGTTATTCTCGCTTATTGATATATGGCTTTCTTCATTGTGCTTCCATTAATATGTTAATGCTTCACAAGAAAAACGTGGCTCATTATGACTGTTACGCATAACACAACACTTACCCGGGTAATTTGTGTTGATTTACCATACTTGTGCTGTGTATTGAGCAAATTCATTGAAATAAAGGGAGGCACCAGAACACCTTTGTGCAATATGGTTTCATTCTTATATGATAAGAGTAGGAAGTAACGTGGTCAACTATGATAGATTGCATAATATCATGATGTGCAAACTTCACTTGGTTCATTTTAGTTATAGTTGTATTTTATGCATTATTGTTAGTTTGTTGCGTATATAAGGTATTACCCGCATTATGCTTATGTTAAAATACAAACCTGATATTTTTTGTTAATGCTTCACGGTATTGAATTGCTTCATAGTATTGAGTTAAAAAAACTCAACTGCATTGCTTATTAGTATCAAAATTCAACTGTACCTAATGGAGCATCATCATCTCTAATTTGCTATGGACAACTCTTGAACAAACCTGAGCGTGCATTTATAATTATTGTAACTTTCCCTTGTATCACTATGCTCGCCTATTCTTCATGAATTTTTCTACTTGTTGATATTGAGTTTCATGCACAAACAAACACACAAAAATTATGATGTCTTGCACTTGATGTCCTTTATTGATTCTCTGCATTTGACTTAGTTACTTCCTAGCATGTAGGAGTAAATGGCTTGATAGAAGCATATACTTCCATTGTTGTGTACACCCAAACTGTTGTTTAAATATTGTTTGTGGTTTGTTAATCATTGAGTTTTGGGCATTTGTGTTTGATCGTTTGGTTAACTCTTTTGATATATTAATCTGAATTAATTTACTTTGCTGGGAATTAATCAATAACTAAGGTAAGGTTGTCACAAATTAGTCTATTACTCGTCCCTTATGGCGAGGAGGGCCTTTGGGCAACCCGACATCTGAGAACACTCAAAATAAACAAGTTGAGCTTTATGCTAGTTGCCTTGTGAATTCACATCTGCACATGTGCTGTTTTGATCATTTTGCTCTGTGGTTATTTATATTGCAGCCAAAAGTAAACTTCAATTTGGTGCTTTGTATATCTTCTTGAAAGATGTATACATGTGTTGTAAATATTTGTTTCGTAAAGATGTATACATGTGTTGTAAATATTTGTTTTGTGCCACTAATTGTAATAGTAAGTAGTTGTAGTTCATTTAGTTAATAGTTGTGCCACTAATTGTAATAGTAAGCAGTTGTGCATGTGATTTCAAGATTCATTATATCGAGAGTTACAAAAAAGAAAAGTCGACAAGTTTATAGAGTTTAAACTTGCTGAACTTTCTTTGTTTGTAACTCTCGATATATAATGAATTTGATCCTACAATTTTATGTGTATGTATATTTTGTTGACCAAAAATGTATGTGTTTTAAAAAAATAAGCCCCTGCAAGTTCAAGAAGCATGGGTGTCACGAGAGCGTCCGGTACACCGAGAGGCGAAGCCATGACGAGACATGCTCGCTTGAAATGGACTTGGGACTTGGTTGCTGTCTTCTTTCGCGTACCACTGTCCATAGGCTTCCTCCCGCTCCTCTTCTTCATTGATCATGGAGTACTGCGTGTCCAACTTTTCCAATGAAAAATTTCATGTTCTATGAAGACAAGTCCAACTCCTCCGCCGGCACCATCCACAAAAGGACCAACTCCTCCGCCGGCACCAGCCAGGAAAAGTCCAACTCCTCCGCCGGCACTATCCAGAAAAAGTCCAACTCCTCCTCCGGCACCAGCCAGGAAAAGTCCAACTCCTCAGCCGGCACATAAGAAGAGTCGAACATCAGCACCATCTCGGAAGTCCGCATCGTCTTGTACCAAATCTCGATCATCTGTGAAGGCAGCACAGCCTCAGAAGAAATTACCGGCCGATATGACTGAAGAAGAACGCAAAGAGCAAACGAAGGCCGAGGTAACATCTCACTTCCAAAAGATGCCATCACCCGAGAAGACTAAAGTCGATGCTAATGCGCAGGAGTTTTTCTTGAGTATGGCAAAAGCCAAAGAGGCAGGCGGGCTTCAACCTTCGGAAATGTCGGACTACGAAGCGCATCTCGTAAAGCAAAACTTGAAGATGGCTAGTCTTTGGCGTCGATGTCACAAGCTCAAAAGATCTTTGCTGAACAACGTCGTAATTCTGAGCTAGGTCTAACACGAAGTACATTATGGGGCAACCGCAGCTCCACCAAAAGATTTAGAGAACCTAACAACAAAATTGCGGCACGTCCATCGATATACATGCAGCGGTGCCAAGAGGGTATGTGGGCGATCGGTGAAATACAAAGATTCGGATTTTCACAATGGGGATGGCATGTTCGTTAGAGTTCTGCGAATTGTATATGTTGTACCGAGATGCTCGACGCGTCCTTTAGTCGGGTCGATGGACTTTGTAAGTCTCTATTTATATTATTGTATATTCTTCTACCGTTCAAGCTGTATGTCTAACTTCTTTTTACATATGTAGAATGGAGATACGATTATGTGCAAAAATAAGGATGAAGATTTAGGATTTCTCGATCCGGGGCTTGTTAACGAGAAACTCGTCCGTGATAACCCAAAGTTTGTTGAAGACTATTTATTTAAGACTTTCTTCAAGCTGAGAAAGAAAACCTCCGTACTTGTACCCTATAACTTTAAGTACGTATTACCCTACTTCTAATATTGTTTTACTATTTTTGCGTGATACGATGTGGGACTAATAGGCTGTGTTAACATATATGTCTAGTTATCACTGGGTCCTCCTCGTCATCGAGTTAGAAGCTAGCAGGGTTTATGTCTTGGACTCGTTGAGAAAAGAACTTCGTGAGTATGAACATAATTTTTGGAAGATGATGAACAGGTAAACTCGATCGTTGTGTTATTGCTCTAGTAATATTTTATTCTATTGTATTTAAGGTTAATTACTATTTAAAATCATTCACAGCGCATTCATACGGTATTGCAAGAAAGGTGGTCCGCATCTTCCCTACAGGACAACTTTCAAAATAATAATAGACTTTCCATGCATGAGACAGGACCAGGGAAATAGTTTATGCGCATACTACGTATGTACAAATTTACATTCAATTGTCACGAAGAGTATCGGCTATAACGAAGCCATGGTATATAATTACACATTCATGCCTACTTTTCTTTCATTTAACATCTATCATCATTAATTAAATTTCTCTTTTCTTCAATAACAAATACTCCAAGCGAGAACCAATCGATTCTCGTCGAAAGAAATTTTAGCAATTCAAGAGCATATCATTGGATTCATTGTGAAACAGTCATCGATCCAAAGGGCGAGTTCCACGACGAAAGCTTCGATCTAAAGTGAATGAGATGTACTCACACTACATTTGTGAACAGACTATTAATTGTAAAAAACTAAATATTGTGATGCTTTAATATATTTTAATTATGATCTAACGACGCTTTATATACTATATATTTGAAGGCAATATATCATGTGCACACAGGCCTTCCCGTGTACACATCGTGCACACCAACTAATAAAAGTCACGAAAACTCTGAAAAAATTTGTAGATGTACTTCATAGATTACTCTACCTATGTATAAAATTGCAGGTTCAAATTCAATACATATGAGGACTTACAAAAAAGAGTTTTTGTAAGTCCTCATATGTATTGAATTTGAACTCGCAATTTTATACACTGTAGAGTAATCTATGAAGTACATCTACAAATTTTTTCATTAATTGTTGTCACCGCTGGCATTCAGAACCGCAAAGTGATATACACAGTCACCGTTGTTCGTCGTATAAGCCGGCGAGATATACATATATCGCTGCGGATTCTAGGTTGAACCGCAGAGATAGTTGAGTATCACCGCGGATGCTAGTGTAAACCGGCAGAGATAGTCTAATATCACTTGCCGGTTGTATAATGAACCGCAATGATATCTATTATCCTTTGCCGGTTCTCACCGCAAGTGATAACCCCGAGTATCACTGCCGACCAATGATTGTCGGCGCCCATAACCGGCAGTAATGGCGTGGACGAACCAGCAGTGATGACCTATTCTGTAGTAGTGTAAATGTCTGAAACATTGTGATGATTTCTATCACAAACATGGATCTCTCAGAACTTTTATTTGCTGTTCTTCTTATACCAATGCTTCCTGTCCTTTCGAAAATACTGGTCTTCATGAGACTATGTGCCGTTTGGACGTGCAATCAGGTCACTGGCAAGATAAAAGCTTGTCTTCTTTTGGCCAGTGATATTGATTCCATAGATCACTGGAGTTTATGATGGTAGAGAGCCGAGGCCATAGTTGGAGAGGAGAAGCTTGATTTTCAGGTGAAGTTTATGGTAGGTAGCTGTGTTTTTGCTTCATTTTTGTTAGACTGTTAACACCTTCGCTAATTGACTACACTGATGTTTAATACCTTGATCAGTTCAGGTTGAGCTAACCTTACAGAAAAATAGTAGAAGTAAATAGTTAGCTAGCTGTTAAGGGTGTGTTTGGTTACTTGTACAAGTGGCACATGTATAAGATGGTTGAAGAAAAAAAATATTCATGTGTTTAGTTATTTGAATAAAATCATCTCATTTTAGATGATGGAATACAAATTTGAGAAATATAACCTATAGATAGTAAACCTTTCCATTTACCCAAAACAATGAAATCAAAGGGTACAAGATCATCCCATCTCATTTAACCTCATCCACCAACTAAACACATGTTTAGCAACTTTGTCGCATGAGCCCAGCATGAGGCATGAGCATTTTACCCAAACTAAGAAATCTAAAGCGTTGCTGCATATTATTGTGTGTACTTAACAGTGTTCCTTACGGTTCTTCTATCGTAAATTTATGCTAATGGTTGCACCCTTTATAGCCGAAGGAATTGGAGAGCTTCCAACCGGTCCACCTGTCACTTTGCGACATTTGCGAAAAAGCCCCTTCGTTTCTTCAAAATACGGATAGGTCCCTGCAGATTACGAATAGGTCCTTCGTGATTTTTTGTGAGAGGAAGATTTTTTCCCATTCATCGCGTTCGGGTCCCTGGCGCGCCGTTTTACGGAAAAACCCTTTCGTTAGATTCCAATCGCGAACAAGCCCTTTTCTAATTTTTTAGGATAGCGGACAGGTCTAAAAACGTAACAAACAGGCTCTTACTATTTACGTCTAGGTCCTTTCTCCGTTTTTCCCAAGAAAAATGTTTTCGTCACTTTTTCCGCCTATAGTAAAAAAATACAGATTCGTCGCAAATCGTAAATTTATAGTCGAAGGTTTATAGCAGCCCATAGATTCGCCGACAGGTCCTAGCGACCTATTTTTTTAAACAAATATGGAAACCGAAAATACAACCAGATTTCTCAGATTTTTCGCGTTGTATTGTCATACGCGACGTAGCGTAGTGCGTTATCCTAGCTAAACGCGGTTTTCTAAAAAAAACACAGATTCGTCGAAGTTCTATAGCAACTCATATGTTTGCCAACGGGTCCTAACGCAAAAAAAAATACAAACAAAATTACATTTATATCTCTCTACGGTTTTCGCCCAAAAACAAAAAACTAGGTCCTTTCTCCGTTTTTCCCGAGAAAAATATTTTCGTCACTTTTTTCACCTACAATAAAAAAACACAAATTTATCGCAAATTTATAGTCGAAGGTTTATAGCAGCCCATAGATTCGCCGACAGGTCCTAACGACCTATTTTTTTAAACAAATATGGAAACCAAAAACACAACCTGATATTTTTTTTAAACAAATATGGAAACCGAAAATACAACTAGATTTCTCAATTTTTTCGCGTTGTATCGTCATACGCGACGTAGCGTAGTGCGTTATCCTGTCTAAACACGGTTTTCTAAAAAAACACATTAAATCAAGTTCTATAGCAGCTCATATGTTTGCCAAAGGTCCTAACGCAAAAAAAATACAAACACAATTACATTTATATCTCTCTGCGGTTTTAGCCCAAAAAAAAAAAACGCCGACCGATTTATTTAAACCGGTTCATAGATTCGCCGAGGGGTCCTAGCGACCCTTTTTTTAAAGAAAATAAGAAGATCGTAATTACGCAAAAAAACAAAAAATACAACCATTTAGGCCTATAAACGGAATAATATTTCTCCGTTGTTTACACCGAACATATATCTGTACTTTGCCCATCTAAACTTATATAATGGGTTAAAGACTATGATCCCACTACTTTAGATGATATGTCCATACCAATAGATCATCTGCAAAACGGCGCAGCGTAGCGCGCTATTATTGCTAGTTTTTTTATTATTTCTTCTCCAAACAGAGCGAGGTGCTATGTCCAATGTTGATAGCATTTTTAATTATTGGTGAACAACATCCTACCCTTGGCAATTCAGCCCTTACCGAGCCTTAGTCTTTTATCATAATTCGAAAAAGGTATTTACCTTGCACAAGTAAAGGAAACATTATCATTGTAAGATTGACATGTTGCTACTTACTACTGATTTTAGGATTAGGGGATTGACTTATTAGCTTTGCCATTCAGGTGAAAAATTGTACGTCATATTTCTTTGATGTTGTACCTACAGCTTACAAGAGTTTAGGATCAAATTATAGGAAGGTTTCGAGATCATGCTCAGCCATCGAAGCGCTCCTCCTCCTCTTCCTCTCCCATGCTCGTTTCGAGATCATGCCGATGATCGGGATCATAGAAGTGATGGAGATCGAAGAGGAGGGGCGGCGCATCCCCCAGATCGAAGAGGAGCGGTGGCGCATCCCCAACGATCTACCTCCCTCGCCGTCACTGACTATGATGAGCATCGTGCGAAGGTGGCGGCGGATCTCATCCCTTTGTCAGTATCGAAGGTTGAGGTTTTGAATTCGGCAATGGCGGGAGACAAATCAATTGCTGATTCGAGGGCGTTTTCGGTATGTTGTGATAAATATTCGTCCCCACGAGTCAGTGGGATCTCTGGTTCTGCTGCCCCCACAGTGGTAGAGCCCCAAGGCAGTCAATCGCGGGGTGAATCGCGGGTGAAGATTGATTTCAACCCGAGAGGAGATGAGAATGAGATCGAAGAGTTTTTTGGCCAGCTTTGGGCCATTCCTTCCCCAATCGACATTTCTAGGGTTTCATCTTGCGGTGAGGTTCTCTTTTGGGTTAGAAAGGAATTAGTGCAGCGGAGGAACTTTGCTCTGAGTGATTGCTTCCCAGTAAGAAGAGAGGATCGTCTTGTTGCAAATCCGGTCCGACTTAGTTTTGCCAGAGACCTGTGTTCTTCAATCTCGAAGGGGACTTTTGCGGAAGTGGTGTGTAGAGGGAAAATGGTGGATGATCATGTGAGCGGTCGATGGATTTGGCAGCCGGAGCCACGCCCGACTAGGCCGGCTCGCTATCAGCCTCCTCCTCAACAATTTCAACATCATCAGAGGCAGGCCCTGCGTCCTCCAGGTCCGCAGCATCCTCGACCTCCCCCGCCTCCTTTACCTCCCCAGATGATACAATAGCACCGTCCTAGCCCTCAAGCTGTGCAAATGCCGCAAGGAGTGAGAGCTCATCCATCCAAAGACAAGGCGGATCTGAAGAAGAAATTGACAAAGACTGCATCGAAGAAGGCGGAGGCCTCAGCAACATAATCTGGAGATAGTTACAGATGAGGAACGAATAGTCATTGACCCAAGGTACCGTGACCTAACTTGTTTTAATTGTGGAGAGCCTGGGCATTTTGTTGGGATGTGTAAGAGACCTAAGGTTTGCTTCATCTGTGCTGTGCCTGGACACCATATGAATATTTTCCCTGCTTGGTCTAAAACTTTACCTCAAGCTGTTTACATGGGTAGTGCTGGTAGAGGTTTGGGCTTTTATCACTTAGACGTGCCTACTGTAGAGTCTACTCAATGGTTGAATTTGAAGAATTGTGGCGTTGTCAGAGTCAAAAGAGGAATGATTACTTTGACAGAGCTTGAGAGGGAACTATCTGCCATTTACTGTAGAGAATGGCCATGGCAAATCAGAGAATTAGATGTGGGTAAATTCCTTGTCAGATTTCCTCCACATAAGAGAGAGTCTGATATAAAGAACTATCCTTCATTCAACTTAAGAAAGGAGGGTGTAGAAGTGGAGGTTTTAGAGTGGATTGGTGAGCTTGAATCATATGATGAGTTAAAAGAAGTGTGGATACAGATAAGGGGTATACCTCCTAAATGGTGTGACTGGTCTATCTTTGCTCAAATTTCTTCTGGGCTGGGTATTATGATTGATGTGGACTGGTCCGGTTTGTTCAAGTCTTTTTATGAGATGGCTAGAGTTAAAATTGCTTGTAGAGACCCTGGCCGGATTCCTGTGGAAAGATTGTATGAAATGGACAAGAAATTGTATCTGATCTCTTTTGTGGTAGAAGATTATACTCAGGAGTTGGGTGGACCTCCCAAACCGAATGAAGATGATAATGATGATGACCAAGAAGAAGATAATGAAGAAGCTGATGACTTGGGCGATCAAAACAGTGAGCAAAATACCATGGAAGTTGACAAAAATAAGAGTCTGCAGAAAGGATCTAAGACAACAACCCCTAGTGGCAGTAGGGCTGGTGAAGGATATAGGTCAGTTAATGCTTTGGGTGAGATAAGGGATGTATTCGATCAGGTTGAACAGCTTCAATAATGTATGAACGCTAGTTCCAGACAAGATTCTGAAATTGAAGCTGGTCAAGATGAGGATGTTTGGACAACGCCTAAGCAGACTGTTAAAGCTAAAAATCGTGAGGTCCAGGAAGATGGGAAAAATACTCATGTGGGCGTTCTGGAGGAGACTTCTTCGCAGCATTCGAGGTGGGATTCTTTCAATTTGCTGGCAGCGGATGGCAGGAAGATGAGCAGTGAATACTTCTTGAAAGATATGGAATTGGGTGAATCTGAATCTGATGAAGAAGTGGAGATTGAAGGAGAGGATTTCACGCTGGACAATAGAGGCAGTGTGGAAGGTGGTCTGCTGAATGAATTTAACAAATGCATTCAGGAGGAAGTGGTGGGAGAACAAGCTGGGACAGAGGTTATGGTGTCTAAACAACCAGAAGACAAATGGGGGCCATCCTTGAGGGTGGATCGTCCTAGAAGATTTAATGAAGATGGAAAAACGGTTATGCAAAGAGCTCAAGAGTATGTGAAGTATAAGAATTTGGAATCTAAACATAATCCAAAAAGTGGTAATTCCTTTTACTCTTTACATAATGAGCAATTAATTGAAATGGCTGCTCATGTTGATGTGAGATTAGGAAGTGATACCCAAAACATAGTTGAGAATGTTGAAAAAATAAAAAAGATAGAGAAAGAAAGGGTTATGGCTTTTGAGGCTAATAATCTAGATTTACTTCTTCCTGTAGATTTAGATGAAAGTTTAGTTCATAATGAGTTCCCCCCATTGATGGGGATGTCTCCACAAATAAACTCTTCAATTATGGAAGGTGTGGAGATGGACAGGGAAAAGACATGGTCTCAGGTAGTGAGTAATACAAAACAAATGGTTAATAATGAAAGGAGCATTCTGGAACATTAGAGGCTTGAATAAAACTGGAAGAAGTATGGCGGTTGCTGATTTTATTTCTGACAATAAGTTAGACTTTGTAGGTATTCAAGAAACTAAGAAAGCCAATTTTGAGCAGTATATGTTAAGAGATATTAATAGAGATTACATTTGGAATTGGTTACCTGCTATGGGTACAGCTGGTGGTATTTTGGTTGGTGTGAGTTCTACCAAATTTGAATTAACTGCTTGTACTTGTTTTAAGTTCTGCATTTATTGTGATATAAAAAATATTGCTGATAACTTTGTTTGGAGATTAGTGGTAGTGTATGGCTCTCCTTATGATGAGGGCAAGCAAAATTTTTTAGATGAGTTGCATTCTATTATGAGTGCTTGGGATGGGCCGACCATTTTTGGGGGTGATTTTAATATTGCTAGAAAGCAGTCTGAAAAAAGTAATGGGGTGATTAATCACCATTGGGCTTTCCTCTTGAACGATTGGTGTAATAATTGGGGGATGATTGAATTGAAAGACTCGTCTAGATCGTATACTTGGTGTAACAATCAAGAGCACCCTATTATGGCGGCTCTTGATAAAATTTTTGTAACCACTTCTTTTGAGCAGTTTTATCCTGAAGCTGTAGTTAAGGCTGGCTTTAAAGCCATTAGTGATCATGTTCCTTTATTTCTAGACTTCGGTGTTGTGGATGGTAGGAAGCATAGAATTTTTAGATTTGAAAAGTGGTGGTTGACTAGACCTGATTTTGTTGAGGTGGTTGAGAAGTCTTGGAACTCTCCTTGCAATATGACAGACCCTTTAGAGGTGTGGCAATGTAAAATTAGAAATCTAAGGAAAAAGATCAGAGGTTGGTCTATGAATGTCAATTCTGAAATAAGAAGATATAAGACTAAGTTAATTACAGAAATTGATGTTCTAGACATAAAAAAGAGAGGTTTCCCAGCTTTCTGATGATGATAATAATAGATTAAAGATTATGGTGGAGGAGTTGAATAAGATTTGGAGTATTGAAGAGATAAAAGCTAAGCAAAGATCTAGGGACAGAGAGGTTAAAGAAGGGGACAAAAATACTGCCTATTTCCATACAGTTGCTAATCAGAGGAAAAGAAAGAAGCATATTAGTGCCCTTGAGGGTGATAATGGTCCTGTGGAGGACACTAAGGGTATGTTAGATTTGGCGGTGAACTTTTATAAGAATTTGTTTGGCCCGGAGAATAATATTAATCTTTCTTTGGATGATAATTTCTGGGACATGAATAGTAAAATTCAGGATATTGAGAATGGGTTGTTGGAAGCCCCCTTTTCTGAATCTGAGATCAAAGAGGCGGTTTTTGGTTCCTATGCTGATGGGGTCCCTGGTCCAGATGGGTTCTCTTTCTTGTTCTATCAAAAGTTTTGGGATCTTGTGAAAAAGGATTTGATGTCCTTGTTTCTTTGTTTCTTTAATGGGAACTTGAACCTGTCCAGGTTGAATTATACTATAATAATCCTAATTCCAAAAGAAAATGAAGCTAGGACCTTGAAGAAATTTAGGCCTATTAGTCTGATTAATTGTAGTTTCAAGATTTTCTCCAAAGCCTTGAATAATAGGCTGGTTAAAATTGCTGACAGAATTATTGCTCCTAATCAAACTGCTTTTGATAAAGGTAGATTTATTTTGGAGAGTGTTATGGCGGCTCATGAAATTATTCATGATGTGGCCAGTAGGAAAGAGCAAGGGGTTATTTTCAAAATAGATTATGAAAAAGCTTATGACCATGTGTTTTGGAGCTTCCTTGAGGCTATGTTGAGGAGTAGAGGTTTCGGGAAGAAGTGGGTTAACTGGATTATGAATGTGGTGACAGGAGGGTATATGTGTGTGCGAATAAATGAGGAAAACAGCAAATACTTTAGGCCTGGTAAAGGGCTGAGGCAAGGGGACCCTCTCTCTCCCTTGCTTTTTAATCTTGTGGTTGATGTTTTTTCTAGGATGCTTATTAAAGCTGCTCATAAGAATTTGATAGAAGGTATGATGACAAATGTGTGTTCGGGAGGTATTATTAGCCTTCAGTATGCTGATGATACGGTGATTTTTCTGAAGAATGATATTGAAAAAGCTAGAAACTTTAAGTGCCTCCTTTCCTGTTTTGAGCAGATTTCTGGGATGAAAATTAATTATGACAAAAGTGATTTGATGGGTGTAGGTTTAGATGAAGGGGATAAGAATAAACTAGCTAGACTTTTCTGTTGTAATCTGGGTTCTTTTCCTTTTAAATATCTTGGAGTTCCTTTACATTTTACTCGTTTGAGAAGGGGAGATATTCAGCCGGTGGTGGATAAGGTCATTAAAAGGGTTGCTGGCTGGAGGGGGCGTCTATTATCTTATGGTGGTAGATTGACCTTGTTGAAATCTTGCCTAGCTAGTATTCCCATATATCTGTTGTCAGTTATTAAATTTCCTAAATGGGCGATTCAGGAGATTAACTCCCAGATGGCTCATTTTTTTTGGAATGATAGTGCCCAGAAAAATCGTTATCATTTAGCAAACTGGCAATTGATTGCTCAGAAAAAAGAATATGGTGGCCTGGGTGTTCCTGATTTAAGAAACTTGAATTTGTGCTTACTGGCGTCTTGGGTTTCTAGATATTATTTGAGACAGGATAGTCTCTGGAGACAGATTGTTGATACTAAATATAAAACTCATGAGCCTAATCTGTTTTGTTGCCCCGATGATAAAGCTTCCCCCTTTTGGAAGGGTGTTCTTTGGGCAGCCAAAGCTGCTAAAATGGGTTTTATGTGGAAAATTGGTGATGGAAAAAGTGTAAGATTTTGGGAGGACCACTGGTTTGGTACATCTAGTTTAGCTATTCAGTTTTGGCCTCTTTATGTGTTATCCATGCAGAAGAACATTTTGGTTCAAGAAGCATGGGATGGTGAGAATCTGAAGCTTTCTTTTAATAGGAGTGTTTCTCAAAGGTTAATGAATATGTGGCAGGAATTGGTAAGTGTGGCTGAATCCATTGTCTTTAGTGAAGATTGCGATTCCATCATTTGGCAGTTTGATTCGAAGGGAGTATATACAGTTCAATCACTTTATGCTGTTATTAGTTTTAGAGGTATCCAGCCTATTTTCATTCCTGTTGTGTGGAAGATCGATGTTCCACCTCGAATTCATGTTTTTCTTTGGCTTTTGGCTAATAATAAGTTGATGACTAGAGATAATTTGAGTAAAAGACAAAACGTAGACGACATTACATGTTTATTTTGTGTTGATGCTGAGACCATATCTCATTTATTCTTCACGTGTTGTGTTAGTAAAGTTGTTTGGAATGAAATGTCTGATGTTTTGAATTTGAATATAGGGGATTCTTTTGATAGTGCGGCCAGGTTATGGATTAGTAGGAAGAAACATGCGGTGGTGAATTTCTGTACTTCTGCTGTGCTATGGACAGTGTGGAAACTGAGAAATGCTTTATGTTTTCAGGGAAATGTCTGGAAAGACGTACGCTGGGTGTTGGGTCAGATAGCCAGGCGACTAAGAAGCTAGACATGTTTGCTGAAGGAGGAGCAGAAAGTGCAGGTAGAAGGCTTGGCAAAAAACCTGGAAGAAAAAGCAGGCGGGGTAATATTGCTTGTATGGAATCAAGGAACTATTGCAAGAAGCTCATATCAGCGGGTTTAGCGACGTCTGGTGGCACTTTGTTTGCATGTGATAGTAGTAATCTTTGATGTTTGTGTGGAATGAAAATCTGGAGGTGGAGGCGGATTGATTGCGTGTGAGTTTTGGTACCTGAGGCTGCCTTGGAAAGTTCAGAAGCAGTTAAGATTGCAAAAATCTGGAAGGAGCTTATAGTAGATGAGTAGATACCTGGAGGAATGTTATGTCTGTGTTTCTAGTCAGTTTTGCTGGTAGTCAAAAATGTTTTGTGTGTGTGTTAGCTGGTGACTGAGGGGCAGTATCGTTTTTCTTGTGTGGCGGGCGCGCTATGAATACGCAAGGTCTTTGTGAACTCGTTTTATTCCTTGAATAAAACAGAGGAAACCTTTTGATCTTAAATTATAGGAAGGTATCCAAACCAATTGCAATTGTCAGAGTACAGTCACTCCAGTTTCAATATGGTGGTGTCTTTGACAGTTTTCCACAAGTGGCTATACTCCACAAACGACTACGGCTGATAAGTGGCTCAGCATAAAAACATAAGCATTGTGGGTCTGCTTATCCAAAAGGACCGTCATACCTTGCATGGGATCAGACATCCATAAAATAACAGGTTTGCCAGCTTTGATTATTTAAAAGGAAACTTGATGTAGCCATTGCGATAATTGCCTTCGTTATGCCATTTCATGTTTCTTCCTTTCGATTACGTGTTTGTTCTAGAGGAGAAAAAGATTCATTGTCTTGCTCATTGTTTTTGTGTTAGTTTTAGGCTGCAGTTCGCTGCCGCTATGTTGGTAGGCATATGCTGGATGATTTGGCTAGGTTAGTTTCTCTATTGAAGTATAAGTGAATTACCCATCTTTTCTCATTAGCTTAAGTTTTTGGGTGAACTGGCTGGTGCATGCAATTCAATATAGTATCAGAGCCAAGAATTCTTGAGTTCAAGACCCGGTTGGCACAATTAAAAAAATAATTGCAGTCTACTTCTATTCCACGTCCTAGGTCTGAGGGAGTCTACACGTGAGAGAGAGTATTGAAGTATAAGTGAATTATGTTATGAGATAAGAACTCTAAACCATATCAGTTTAGGACTCTATCTCTTTATGGCGTGGTTGAATCTGAACTGCTCTCTCATACTACTATATATATCGGGTGCTCCCCAGTGCAAAAGATACGAATCAATAAAACGAGAGAGATACTTCCACCTATATTGTGTGCCTTTGCGTTCTTTCTCTTTGGATTGCATCTACGAATTTGGGGATTGATTACGAGGGTCGACTACGTTTCACAACACGTTATCAGCATGAGTCTCTACCACGAGAAGGAGGATCGTCGACAACAACGAACGATCGACTACCGGCGATTGATCGTCCGATTCAATCTGCAATCAACTCGTCATCACGTCGGCACCTACTCGGATTGCCGAAAAAGTCCTACGTGACTCTATCCTACGCAATAATCTACAAAATTTGCTCTACGTAAGTTCAATCTACGACGATTGATCGCATCCGAACAGTAAAATCATCTTACAGATTATTTCTGTTGATTAGAGTCTACTGTTAGTCTAATCTAACATAGCAATCATTGAGTTACTATTCACCATTAAAAAAACATGGCACCGACTGAACCGCGCATCTAGCAGGCGGCAGTGTAGGTTGTGCTCAGTGCGGCACCACCAGCACGCCCGAGTCTGCGGCTCCCGATCGCCTTTGCGGTCCCGGTGACGCCCGGCTCCTATTCGCCAGCCGATTTTCCCGGTGTCGCCTCATGTTTCGGCCCAGCCATCGTGTTTCTCGACGCGACGCACAACCTGCAGTCGTGTGCTCCTCCCCAACAGCCGACCGCCACGCGTCCCGTCGATGTGTGCATCGATCCCATCTCCGGCTTTTGCTCCCACCGCCGACCTCCGCATTCGGCCCGAAGCCACACGAGTCGCTCGCCGCATCGGCCTCCGCGCCCGTAGCCGCACCGAGCACTATCGCCTTGGATTCCCGCAGCATGCCCAACGCCTTGGCTTCTCCATACGCCGTGATACCGCCGCCGTAGAGATGGTGTGTACGCCGCACTACTCGACTCTCGGTCTTTATGCCATGATGACAAATGTCGCCGCCACTTTGTGTCGCCGCACTTTGTAATGGCTGCATCTGCGTCGCGCCTCGTTGGTCGATGTGCCCACACCTTGTGCTCGCGATCGTGGCTGCCTCGTTAGTCGGGACTCCACACCCGAGCCCAAGGTCGGAGTTATGTTGCGCAACCAGGCGTTGTTCCCTCCCTCTGGAGAATTTTTCACTGAGAAAATTTTGGGATAGGTGGTGGCGGCTAGGGGAGGAAACCCTAGCCGCCCATTCATTTGGGCTGTGATGGGCTCCTTTTGGCATTTCGGCTGCCCCCGCCCCCCCGGGGAACTCCTAAGTGGGCCTGTTAGCCGAGTGAGTCTATGGGCTGCCGCTTGGAGTGGGCTAGTTAGGCGTGTGGGTCTATGTATCCTTACATTGCCGTTTAATAAAAATTGATTTATAAAATTGATGATAAAATCTAGAAATTAGATATATGGTTTTAGTAAAATATTGATAAATTAACTTTAGCACATCATCGGAAGTTTCCATGCTCTAAGTCTATTTTCTAGCTTATGCCATGATTTAATATGTGCGAGAATATTTATTTTCTATTATTAAGTAATTCTGAAAAATTGCTTAGTAATTAACAGAAATGCTAGAAAATTATGGAAATAATCGAGCTACCAAAACAGGTTTTGGGCTTGAGGGCATAAATGGTTGGGTTTTTGATTTCAGTCTTGAAGGAACGGATACATGACAATTGGTGTATAAGAAAAACACACGTGAGGTTAGGTTTCTTAATTGGCACCCGAAATCGGGAAGTGCTCCCTCCCTCATGTGAGCCCTCGGGGCGGGTTGACCTGGCTAAGAGTCATGTTGACGGAGGTATTCATTACATGATTTCATACCCAACCAACAAGTGTTACATAAAATGTAATTAGCATTATGCCAGGTTTATTTCACGTTGAAATTTATCCTTCTGTTAATTAGTAATTCTGAAAATTGCTTAATAATTAGCAGAGAAAAAAAATCTAGGAAAACCCTGAAAAAACTGTGATAATTATCTATTGAATAGATATAGACCATACTTTACTGATTCAATCATGCAAAATAATATTTTACCTGAAGTAAAATCCCTGTTTTGTTTGCATATAGGATATATCTGATATCGCAAAGAAAGAATTTGCTGAGCTCGCCCTGAATGGCAGCAACTACCTCACTTGGGCAATGGATGCCAAGATCAACTTAACAGCCTGATCTCTTAGAGCCACAATTTCTGACCTAAAATTTAAAGGTGCTCCGGCTCTCCCGAAATCGCTAAGTCTTGTGACTTTACACTTCCTGAGGCACCATCTCCATGAGGACCTGAAGGCCGAATATATGATGGAGGAGGACCCGCTAGCCCTATGGAATTCCCTGAAGGAACGATATAACCAACAAAGATCCATTCTGTTGCTAGAAGCACAACGTGAATGGACCCTCCTATGCTTCCAAGATTTTAAGTCAGCGGCAGCATACAACTCTGCCATGCACAAGATTGTTGCCAAACTAGCATTTTGTGACCAGAAGATCACAGAAGCTGAAAACATTGATAAGACTCTGTGCACATTCCATCCCAACATGAGGATACGTCAGCAACAGTACCGTCATGCAAAGTACCAGAAGTACTCTGAGATGATATGCGTTCTGCTAGAAGCAGAAAAGCATGATGAACTTCTAATGAAGAATCATCAAGTCCTACCTAGAGAGAGTCATGCATTGCCTGAAGCACATGCAAGCGCTCAGCAGGCTAGCAGTAGCTAAGGCCGCAGAAAGGGCCAAAAACAAAAAGGGGATAAATGGAAGAATGACAAAAATCATAAAGGAAGAGGTAAATCCCAGTGGAAAACAAAAGAAAATGGATCAGGTCGCTTCCAGAAGAAAGGACCAACAAATAATGCTGCTGATCCTAAACAACCATGCTATAGGTGTGGATGTACTGGCCATTGGTCTCGTACATGTCGCACGCCAAAGCATTTGGTGGAATTGTACATGAAATCCATTGGGAGATTCCAGAAGAATCAAGGGAATAAGGCGAAGGTGCACTTCACTTTTCAACCTGTTGTTGACAATAAAATGGAATTAGATGATGATCAAGCCTCCGACCCCACAGAAGAATTTAAGAAGGGCCTCCTTGGTTATGGTGACACTCCCATGGAGGAGAATGATCTAGTTGGGGATGAGCTGAAAGAATTCCAGAAGAATAAAGACAAGTCCCAGGAGGACAATGTAAATGATTTATATGGAGGTATGGAATAGTCTCCCAGTATTCCTTTAGAGTCGATGTCGCATTATCCTTTAGAGTCTCCTTAAGAGCCTTATTTATCAGCCTAGTCTTGTGTTCCTGAATGAACAATTGTCTACGCTAACAATGGTCTACGCTCCTGTTGAGCGATTATTAGTCAAATAAAGTGTGTCTTCCCCAGAAAATTTATTTAATCATGCTATGCTTGTTTTATATTATTTATGATGAAAACCAGAAGTTTATGTTGCGATGAAAACCATAGTTAAAATCCCAGAAATATTTAAGATCTGGCATGATCGTCTGGGTCATCCTGGGTTGAATATGATGAGAAGAATAATAAATAATTCTGCTGGCCATAATATAAAAACTACAGCCTTTCCTAAATCTGAAGCTTTTATGTGCCCTGCATATGCTAAAGGAAAGCTGATAATTCGCCCCTCATCTTAAAATTAGGGAAGAATCACTGAGTTTTCTGGAGAGAATTCAAGGTGATATCTGTGGACCAATTCAACCCCTGTCGGGTCCCTCAGATATTTTATGGTGCTGATAGATACTTCTACTAGATGGTCCTATGTAGCTCTCTTATCTGCTAGGAACCATGCTTCTACCAAAATTAATTACCCAAATTATTAAGTTAAGAGCCTACTTCCAGAAGAAAGAATCAAGTTTATTTGAATAGATAATGCTGGTGAGTTATCCCAAAGCATTTAATGATTATTATAAGGCTTCGAAAATTAATGTAGAGCATCTTATACCTAATGACCACACTTAAAATGGCCCTGCAGAGTCATTATATTAAAAGAACAAAACTTATCATATTGCTTGGTCACTCTTGCAGAATAATTGGCTTCCCACCAGTTGTTGGGGCCACGCAGTGCTGCATACTGCGGTAATAATTCAACTCAGACCAACTGCATATTACGAAATTTCTCCATTACAGATAGTGCATGGAAAAGAATTAAGTATTTTCCATCTCTGAAAAACTAGTACATCTTTGTATACATGCCAATCTCTCCACCACAGCGTACAACCATAGGACCTTACCAGAAGTTGAGGATCTATGTAGGTTATGAATCTCAGTCATGTATTAAAATACCTAGAGCCTATGATGAGGCTCAGACACTGACTCGATCTTCTGATCATACTAAAGACATTTTTCGGCATTAGGGGGAGATAAGTACCACATTAGAGAGTGCCAAGTCCTTAGATCCATGCACTAGAATGATCGAACATGAAGTTCGAAGGATAATGAATCTGGAATAAATAAGCTAATAATCTGCCAAATGCCTTCACTGGTCATAAGGGAGTGAAAGATCTTATATACCTGCAGTATATACACCTGAAAGAGTAAAATACCCTAGAAGGATATTAAACCTACTCTTAACCCTCATGATAAGAAGAGGGGGAGGCCTCCAGGTGCACGGGACTCAATTCCGCGGAGACGTCCGCAGAAGTAGAGAATCGAACAAATGAGAACACTACCTGTGACAGTAGAAGAAGCTCAACCTGATGTTGAGAAAATCCCTGAAGTGAGCCATCTCGGAGATGGTAACATCCCTGAAGTGATTCATCCTGAAGATGATAACCCCAGCGTATATTTGCGCACACAATTCCACGCTGGGAAGTCGGAACACCCAGATTCTTTCGTTGTGGGAAATCACGAGGAGCTGGAAGAAATTAATATAGATATATCCCCGAAGTGATATAAGAGAAATAAATAAAAGAAAGATTACAATTGTCGACATATATTTGCCTCTAAAATTGCTAAAAACTGGATCCAGATCCAAAGTCCATGGCAGAGTGCCAGAAGCGCTTAGATAAGGTCAAACCAAAGAAGCAATTGAGGCAGCGCTTGCTTAATAAGAGGAAAGTTTCTGGTCCTGTTGACTGAATATTTCCTAAAGTGATTCCCTGCAGGATTAAATGGGATTTTCATCCAGAAGAGAAATGAAAATACCCAGGTGGTTAGATATAAAAAGCGAGGCTTGTAGCATAATGGTTCACACAAAGACCTAGCATCGATTATGATGAAACATATTCTCCTGTGTTGAGTGGAATAACGTTCCGATATTTAATATCAATGGCAGCTGGTTTAAATTTAGAAATGCAGTTGATGGATGTGGTGACCGCATATTTATATGGGTCACTGGATTCGGACATTTATATGAAAATCCCTAAAGGAATAAAAGTCCCGGATCGTAATAATCGCAACTTGTATAGCGTCAAACTACAGAGATCGCTATACGGGTTAAAACAGTCGGAAAGAATGTGGTATAACCGACTTAGTGAGTTCCTCCTGAAGAAGGGATACTTCAATAATAATGATTGTCCCTATGTGTTCATAAAGAAATCCCAAAATGGATTCTGTATCATCTCAGTGTATGTCGATGATCTGAATATCATTGTAACCACATAGGAGATAAAGGAAGCAAGTGCTTACCTCACGACGGAGTTTGAGATGAAAGATTTGGGTAAAACTAAATTTTGCTTAGGCCGCAGCTAGAGCATTTCTCAGAAGGAATTCTTATTCACCAGTCTTCCTATACCCGGAAGGTATTGGAGAGGTTTAATATGGATAAATCACATCCCTTGAAAACCCCCATGGCCGTAAGATCCCTCGAAGTGGATAAAGACCCATTCAGACCGAGGATAGAAAATGAGGAAGTCTTAGGACCTGAAGTCCCATATATAAGTGCTATTGAAGTACTCATGTACCTTGCAAACTGCACAAGGCATGATATTGTATTCACAGTAAATTGGCTAGCAAGACATAGTTCAACTCCAACCAGAAGGCATTGGGCTGGTGTAAAGACTGTACTCAGATATCTCCAAGGTACTCAAGATCTTGGATTGTTTTTCCAAGAGAACCAAGACTTGACCATGGTGGAATATACGGATGCTGGCTATCTGTCTGATCCCCACAGTGCCAAATCTCAGACTGGTTTTGTGTTTCTCCACGGTGGTATAGCCATTTTCTGGCGGTCTTATAAACAGACTCTGGTAGCAACTTCTACCAATCACTCAGAGATTATAGCCCTATATGAAGCCTCACGTGAATGTGTTTGGCTGCGACGTGTGATTGACCATATCCAGAAGTCATGTGGCCTTAACGCCGTCGATACCCCCACAATTATCTATGAAGATAATTCTGCTTGTGTTGCACAAATGCAATTGGGTTATGTAAAGAGCAACATCACGAAGCATATTGCTCCTAAGTTAATCTATCCTCACGAACTCCAGAAGAATGGTGAGATAAAAATCTTACAAACTAAGTCATGTGAAAATCTTGCAGATTTATTCACTAAGTTCTTGCCTAAATCCACATTTCAATGATATGTTAAAGGCATTGGAATGAGAAGACTTAGAGAGATGCAGAGTTCAGGGGGAGAAAACCCTTGAACCATAACCCTTATTGTGATCCTGAAGATTCTAATAAAATCCTGAAGGTTATAAGTTGTACTCTTTTCCTTCAGTGAGTTTTCCTAAAGTTTTCTCACATGAAGGTTTTTAATGAGGCAACTAGTGCAACATAAAGTGCGAGTGCGATGTTCTCTTTTCTCCATCTCCTTTTTCCTATTGGGTTTTTGAGTGAAGTTTTTGACGAGACATATGCATTACACGGTATTCGACCAAGGGGGAGTGTTATGAGATAAGAACTCTAAACCATATCAGTTTAGGACTCTATCTCTTTATGGTGTGGTCGAATCCGAACTGCTCTATCATATTGCTATATATATCGAGTGCTCCCCATTGTAAAAGATACGAATCAATAAAGCGAGAGAGATACTTCCACCTGTATTGTGTGCTTTTGCGTTCTTGCTCTTTGGATTGCATCTACGAATTCAGGGATTGATTACGAGGGTTAACTACGTTTCACAACAAATTACACGTGAGGGAGAGTATAGAAGTATAAGTGAATTGTCCACCTTTCCTCATCAGTTTAAACTTTTGGGTGAACTGGCTGGTGCATGCAACTCAATATTCTCGGTTACGACAACCAAATTTAAACGATGAATGTTGTCAAGTAGCATGCTTCTTTAGACATTCATGAGAACATTCATTTTACTTTGTCGGTTAGATTGTTTGGCATTCTTACATGTGCATGTTCTAAAAAGATATATAGATATGCGTATTTGATCCACAATGGCATGATCGTGGTTTAAGAGAATTGTGTCCAAATCCGAATCATACCTTTTGCAAAAAAACCCTTCAAGTTCTAAAAAATCACCTTCGTACGGTGTCACACACTTGTGTGGCGTGGCGCTGCGTGTATGCATATAGTACTATTAGACTATTCACCTCAATTCCGAGTAGACCTATTCATGGGCAACCTTGGCCCAGCCTGATTTCTAGGCTTAGGCCAGGCCAGGTTTGGGCCTTGATTTTCATCCCGCAGGCTCAACTCTAAACCCAAAGCAGCCAATGAAATAATAAAAAAATAATTTTATTCTGAAAATATGAAAATTAACCTTTTTGGGATTCAAACTTTGCCTATGTTGCGTAGGGCCGATCTCAGGCCTGACCATTCCAGGTTGAGCTTTTTTAGGCCCAGCCTGACATTTGAACAAGTCTAGTTCCGAGCTCAAGTCCAAGCACTTTATATACATAGCCCTTCCCTATTTTCTACTCACTTCCCTCGCCTCCCTTCCTTCCTCTCGAATACAAAAATTTTAACTTTGAAAATTTTAAACATGAAGTTTCACCTTAAAAAGTTCAAATCGAAAAAATTTTGATTTCAAAAAAATTAACTTGAAAAAATATTAATTAGGAAAAATTTCAGCCGTACAAATTTGAACTAGAAATTTTCAACTAAAAAATTTTTGAATTAAAAATTTTAACACATAAAATTTTGAACTTAGAAAATTTCGATCCGGGAACTCAAGAAATTTCAAATTGAAAATTTTGAAATGGAAATTTTAGAATGGGAAATTTCAAAGCTGGAATTCGATGAAATTTAACCTTATTCACATGTATTACAACTTGATTCGTCAAAACTGAAAATAGGGAAATTTTGGAATAGAAAATTTCAAACTTTATCAGATAAAATTCAACTTGATTCACATGGATTATATCTTTAAAAATTTAATGGACACAAGTAGGGGCAGAGCTGGGCCTCGGGCCACTAGGGCCTGGGCCCGAGGCCCAGCTCAAATAGCAAGTGCAACTGTGCAAGTAACCCTAGCTTGCGGCTCCCTACACTGCCCTACTCGCCGCGCACCCAGCATCGCCTCCTCCCTCCCCCATGCGCTGCACCTCACTACTTGGTCTTGGGCTGCTCACCCACATCCTCGGCGGGGTCATGGGCCATACTCGAGTGAGTGTTCCTAACCTAATAAAGCATCTTAGTTCCAATCGCTGGTAGATGTTAAAGGAAGGAATGAATTTTGGTCCTTGATTCACTTGTTCATCATATATCCTGTCAATGCCATGGATGTCTGTTTCTTGTGCTTATGGAACACATTCTTTCGTATATCTATAGATCCCAGTTGCTAGTGAATTATACAATTACACAATTACTGAAATTTTCGTACACTATAATAGCTTACGCTAAACGTTTAGCGGCCATGTAGCGTAGACAAACTCGCGTTATTAACAGAGTTTTCCAAGTCTTCTCTTGCTTCTTTGGTTTCATAATTCCTCCATGCAAAATACATAGGTTGTTTCGGCATTGGGCGCGGCATGGCTTCATTGTCCAGCATGGACACCACTAGTGACATGAATAGCCTTGCATTCAGGCTGTCCTGAACACACAAGAGTTCAATATGGATGCATTGCAAGACTTCACTTGGTGAATAACTCTCCAAGGCCAATGTGTCCACGAAATCCCTTGCTTTTCCATCTTTCCATAAGTTCCAAGCCTGAAACATGACAATAAAATTCCTATTTATATTTGCTATATTCTGTTCGAGTTTTCCAAATTTGAAGCATTTGGTAGCACTTTAATTGTGTATTTGTGCTGTACTTTTGTTATACCTAAATATTCGTAGTCTTTAACAATAGTAATAGTAGTTTATTTTTGGTCTGAGGCTTATATAAATCCTGGCTCCGCCACTGGACACAAGTGGGTCGAGCTTGCGGTCACGAAGGACGACCACTAGAAGGTGGCTCGATAGAGCTCATAGATGCTGGTGAGCTCGTGCTTGTAGTCGCGTACGACTGTGACCGGATGACCCTCAACAGTAATGCCTTTGAACTAGCTTGGATGTGATAGAGAGAGAGCTTAGAGGAGGATGACACATGGGTGCAGGTGCCAAGAGGGGATGAGTACAAAAACACTCAATAAGTTGTGCATAGAATGCAAGTCTATTATAACTGCATGCAAGGGCTTATTCCAAAAGAATTGCTGACATAGCAATTTTGCAATAAAGAAGCATTGTCAATTGAATACAATAAATAGAAGAAAGCAATAGTAAAACAAATAATAATAAGTTTCTCGTATATTTCACAAGATAAACTGGCACACAACCTAAACCAAATTACCAAATTGCATTACTTCCATTGGCATGCAGCCTCCCTTTCCCAAGTTTAGTTTGATAAAATCTAACCCTTGATTGAAATTCCTGAGTTCATTACCAGAGACACGACTATTCGAATAGGTTGTACACTCTGCAGAGGTATACACTTTACCCTCAAGATATGATCAATCTCTTATTGTCATGCAATGATACGCTTTATTAGGTGTACGACAAGAAGATCATAATAACCTTTCAAAAACTCTATCCAAACATACACTACTACTGAGAATGATACAACATTATCTCTTTATCTAGGTCGGTTTCTAACTTTTCAGAAAAAAAACCGAGAGCGATATTGTCGGCGTGATTGTGACCGGGTACCCTCCCGACGCACAAAGCCCTTCCACGTGGCGGCTTTGGCGAACGAGCGGGCGAACACGCCCGTCGGCAAAAAGCCGGTCCACGTGGCGCCCGGCGGCGGGTGGGCGAGCACGCCTCTTTCGCCGGCGCCCGATCCACGTGGCGGCTTTGGCGAACGGCGGCGAAAGCACGCCCACGGCAGTGTTGGCCACGTGGCGCCCGGCGGCGGTGGGCGAGCACGCCGCCGCCGGCGCCCGACCCACGTGGCGCCCGGTGAGCAGTGGGCGAGCACGCCGCCGCCGCCGCCAAGAACAAAAGATGGTGCGAGGTAGCTTCACCTCAAGTCTCTCCCCTATCGTCCGTGCAGACGGCAGCTCGGCTTTGTCGAGCCTATCAATCGCGAGATTTCGCAATAAGCCCATTCCTCTGACGCCTCTCACCTACCCGTCAAAGAGAGGTCACGTACCGGGCGGACCGGGCGAAGCCATGCGTCGGCATTTAATGAGGCTGGAGGAACGGGACAGCATAGGAAGGAGTAATAAATACATAAGGATCAGCATGATGACCCCCCTTTTACCTACTCCCGTTAGCCCGGCCTATATAAGGGCTTTCTGGTGCATGGGAAAGGGGGACGACGAGTCGAACAAGCAAGAGTTCTGCAGTAGAGCCTAAGGAAGAACTTGTAACTCCCAAGCTCTGTACTGTACTAGTTTCAAACACTCTTTAAAGCAATCTAGCAGGAAGTAAGGCTATTACCCGAGGAAAAGGGGGCCTGAACCTGGGTAAAATCTCTGTGTCATCCCTAGTTCATAGCCACCGGAGTTCACCGCATGGGAGTCTCTAGTGTTTCCCCTCGTTAGGGTTAGCCAGTCGCGAAGACGCCCTCCTATCGAACAAAACCCAGTCTGTAGATCACGGGCCTGTCAGGCGGAATACGCCGACAGATATGATCCAACGTGGATGAGAAATATGGTGCAAAACATCTCTATCGGTCTGACCTAAGAACCAATAATGATATTATATATAACTATCGGTTATGAAGGTAGAACTATGGTTGGTTTCTGATGTTATAACCGATCGTGATGGTATACTCCAATAATAATTCTAAGATACTCCAATACAACATGATTGAAAAAATTTCATGAGAGCCTTTTATTTTTTTGCTACATACCCTTTTCCATATGTAAAAGGAATATATAAACAAACAATGTTATAAAGGGTGGACTTTGATGAAATTTTTCGTGGAACTCATTTTGGAGTATTTTATATCAGTATTAGAGTATACTCAAAAGGATAAAGGGGTATAACAACATCATTTAAATGGTATACTAAATGTAGGAGTATATACACACCCAGGAGTATGTAATCATTTTCCTCTCTCTCTCTCTCTCTATATATATATATCATAGTCAGTTCTTATCTTAAAACCAACCGTGATGTGCCTGTTTAGCAGGTTATAACCTTTGAGCTGAACCTTCCTCTGTTAATTGTTGTTCTAGATGTCAAAAAACCCATCGTCGTCCCAAAAATTATAATATACTATACGGTTGGAAGCAATAAATGAGATGAGAAATTATGATATCCTCAAGTATGACTATTAGGGCATCTCCAATGGTACTAGCTATAAAAAATATCCATGTCATCTATAAATAGCATATAGACAACCTCTCTAATAGATTAGCTATAGCATTGTCTATAAAATTAAATATTGGCCCACATGTAATAGATAATAAATGCCTTGGAATCAGTTATAGCCTGGATATACATTAGTAGCCGGTCTATATCTCTCTCCTCATTTTTTCTCTTCCACCTAAGCAAAATGCTGAGATGGCACCTTTATAGCTAGCTGAAGTGGCACCATTGAAGATGCCCTTAGAGCATCTCTAATGGTACTAGCTATAAGAAATGTCCATATCATCTATAGATAGCATATAGATAACCTCTCTAATAGATTATCTATAGCATTGTCTATACAATTAAATATTGGCCCACATGTAATAGATAATGAGTGTCTTAGAATCAGTTATAGTCTGGCTATACATTAGTAGCCGGTCTATATCTCTCTCCTCATTTTCTCTCTTCCACCTAAGCGAAATGCTGAGATGACACCCTTATAGTTAGCTGAAGTGGTACCATTGGAGATGCTCTTAAGGAGATATGCACATTAATAACTAGAGCATGCCCCAAGTATATTTGTGCCATATACAGTTACTCGGCTGGTATCCGAGCATCATACCTTATATTAAAGCTTGCAAACTTCCCGAGAGGAGAGCCCCTCCACCTGTCACTTTTGCGATTTTGCAAAAAAACCCCTGCATTTGTTCAAATTACGGATAGGTCCCTAGAGATTACAAATAAGTCCTTCGCGATTTTTTGTGAGGGGAAGATTTTTTCCCGTTTCTCGCGTTTGGGTCCCTCGCTCGGCATTTTACGGGAAAAGCCTTCCGTTAAATTCAAATTGCGGACAAGCCCTTTTCTAATTTTTCAGATAGCGAGACAGTCCAAAACGTAACAATCAGTCCTTGCTCCTTACGCCTAAGTCCTTTCTCCGTTTTTCTCGGGAAAAATTGTTTTCGTCAACAGAAATATGTGTGTAGACTTTTTTCCCATCTCGATTTTCCATCTCCATCTTTGATATTTTTTATATCATGTATTATTACTCGGTGAACGCGTAGAGTGTTAGACTCGACAAAAAAATGTTGTCGTTTCTAATACTTTTTCAACCTTTTCCCTCTAGACTTTTTCCCCACCGCGGTTTCCCACCTCGGTCTCCAATATTTTCCAAATAATTCATCGAAAGAAATATTTCTACAACTCTATCTCTCTATTTTTTCCCCGTTTCACTCATTATTTCGACGATTTAAAAAATAAAACGCCGTCGGAAAAAAATGTAATACGGGAAAACGACACGCGTGGCATGTTACGCTGCGAAAAATTTTATGTCCTTTCAACCGTTTCGCTCGTTGTTTCGACGATTTAAAAAATAAAACACCGCCGAGAAAAAAAAGAAAAATTTCTTACGAAAAAACGGCACGCGCATACGCCGCGAGTCTCTGAGATTTTTTTAAACATGTATTGTTACTCGGCGAACACGTAGAGTGTTAGACTCGACAAAAGAATGTTACCGTCTCTAATAGTTTTTCGCCCTTTTCCCTCTAGACTTTTTCCCCACCACGGTTTTTCAGCTCGGTCTCCAATATTTCCCAGATAGTTCATCGAAAGAGATATTTCTACAGCTCTATCTCTCTATTTTTTCCCCGTTTTGCTCGTTATTTCGACGATTTAAAAAATAAATCGCCACCGAAAAGAAAAAGAAATTTTCTACGAAAAACCGGCACGCACGTCGTGTTACGCCGCGAAAAATTTTGTGTTCTTTCAGCCGTTTCGCTCATTATTTCGATGATTAAAGAACTAAAACGCTGTAAAAAAAACTACGAAAAATCGGACCGCGCGATGTATTACGCCGCGAAAAATTTTCTAGTTACATGTATTCCTAAATGGATTGCAGAACTTACCGTCCACATCTTCTAACTCGGGTTTAGAAGCCTTTAATCTGTCTTGCAAGTAGGGTTGAAAACGGTTCAAATATTTTCTGACCGATCCGGATATTTTCGGATACGGATTCTGTCGGATCGGATATTTTTCGGATAGTATCGGATCGGATACGGATACGGATATTTTTTGTCGGATCACGGATCTCGGATTCGGTAGCTCATTATCCGTCGGATCGGATCTGATTCGGATAATCCGGATAATAGTGGGTCGGATATCCGGATAGCATATGGGCTGGGCCAAGACTACTCTTTTGGCCCAAAAAGGTTTCTAAATTTCAGAATTGTTTTCTAATTTAGTTAATCTCTAAAGAAAGTTTTAATTATTAAAATTAGCAAACCAACTCTAAAAATTATGAATTTTTTTTGAGAAAGTTCTAGTAACAATATAACATTTAAAAAAATATTTTCAAGATTTTATCAGATTTTCATTTTCTCAAAAATTCAAAAACTCCTATTCTTGATAGGAAAATATATTAAATAAGTAACTAAAAATGCATAAATAGTCATAAATACATAATTTGTTATTTTAAACATAATTCAACTAAGATTATAAATCTTGAGTCATTACATGTAATTGTTATATACTTTTACTAGAGATATGATATCTAAGTATTATCAAACATTTAGTATGTTATGTGTTTGCTTCTATTTGTATCTCGAGCAAAGATTACCTTTATTTTGTGTTTTAATCTATGCGTATGATGAACTAATCATATGTGTGTGATTAACTAAACCTTATATAATTTTATTTGCGATATGGTATGTAATCGTTGTTTAAGTGAATGAAAATACTTATATTTGTTCAATTTTCAATAATATTTCGATCAAATCAATTAGTTATGTGTTTCATTGATTTTTTGTACAATTTAAGGGGTTATCATGTTCGATAAATATTGAAACCGTATCCGATTCGATTAAGATTCGATCCAGATCCGTATTCAGATATCGGACTATCCAGATCCGTATCCGTGATCCGAGAAAAAATATGAAAACAAATATGGTAAAGCTATTATCCGTCCGTATCCGATCCGTTTTCACCCCTACTTGCAAGTCACCTTGGTGCAGTGCAATTAGTTGCAGGCTTGCAGCAAGGAAGAATCCGACTACGAATCCAACAGATACTTTTTTTCTTTTCTTTTTTTTGGTGAGAAAAGCAACATATATAGATTGGAGCAATGCTTCAATTCTTTTGCTCTCAATATAAATTGCACAAGTATTAAAACAAACAAATAGGTAAGTAATCATTATCTACCTTTTATTCATCCTTTACTATTTATGTAACTGTAAAAACAAAAATTATGAAAACACCTCTCTACATATTGCCCTTTTCTTTCGGCAGCTAGGCCTGATCTTGGCATCTAGCCGAAGCCCAGGTCGACTTTGTTCAGCGATCCAGATAAAAGGTCGCCTCTCTGTCTGCTCTTTTCTCCCCCAAATAATTAAAGTTTTTTTTTTCTTTAAAAAAGGCAGCACGTCCCGGAGGTCCTGACCTCTGATTGAATCAAACCATAAACAGCGCAGAGTTTTCGCTTTTACAGAACAGCCGAGCAAACAAGCGAAAATTACGGAAATTCCCAACGAACGGAGATACCAAAGCTTCTTGAATGCGGCATCCATGATAACTATTGGTCTATTTGCTCTGTTTGGAAGACCTAGTGTTGACGCTAAAAACGTGAAGAGGGTTTCTGGTTGCAACACACCGGACGAACACCGGGTTCAAGTGTGCGCGAGCGTGCCAATCGATTTGACCCTGCAATCGATAAGGAGTATAGTTGTAAAATTCAATCAAGCCGATCCTCGAGATGAATCGGCTAAAAATCGGGAATCAGCCAGGAAGCCGATTAGAAGGATAACTAGACTAGTCGATTAAGACTAATCCGAGGGTAAAAAGGGGTAACTAGATTAGTCGATTAAGACTAATCCGGGGGTAAAAGGTAGATCGATTCTGAAAAGGCGATGCGCAACAAGACAGAACGAATCAAACCTGAAAAAGCCAATGACGATCAAACAATCGGCGATGCGCAACTTTATTTGATCGATGTCGACTTACAGAGGAAAGATTACAATGCTAAAAAGACTAAAGACTACAGAAAGTAAAAACTGGTAGATGTGTTGATTGTTGTTGATTCTTCAAGCAGCCTTGGTACGCCTTATATACCCGCCTAGCCGATCCGAGTCCTGATCCAACACGATAATGTAGTCCGAATCGGCTTCGTAGTTTCCTACCCGGTCTCTAGTTTCCAATTTGTTATCTGCACGTCATATGGGATTTCCATGTGTTTATCCGAACTGCAGATATTCTCGTATTTTATCCAAACTCATGCTTTTTTCTGCCGATTCTTCTAGAAATTTCCAAAACTGGTGCAAACATATGCCCCCCATTTTTGGAAGATAACTTGTTATCTTTCAAAAATATACATCGGCTTTTATCGATCGGCTTCATTGCCCAACGGCTTTGCTTACTACCGATTTAGAGAACCGTATTAGCAACTATCTTGTCGTAAAAATCTCAGTGCGGTTTTAATGCCAGGTGTCGTCTCGAATTCATTTCCCGCCCTTTCACCTTTTCACCGTGCTATATATATGCGGGACCCCCTCTGTCATTTTCACGCTTTCCAGCTCTCGCATCTTTCGCAATCGGCTTTCATTCTCCAGTCGGCTTCTGTGCTCCAGACTTTACTGCACCAGTAATCAATCTCACTTTTCCTCAATCGGCTGAATGGATCCTTCAAAGGTACTCATCCCGATCCCCGAAAGTGATAACCAGTATTACTTAGGACCGGTAGGGAATTTCGATGCCGATACAGTGATAAACGTAGAAATCCCGAGACTCCCCCTATCGGCCCAAGGTTACAATGTGAAGGAATGGGGGCAAAAGTTTTAGGGCTTGGCCGACGGCACTCAAGGGATGGAGAAGCTGGTTTATTAGAGTATCGGCTCAAAAGAGAGCAGAGTGGGAGCGGATGGGTATAGCCGAATGTCTTCCTTTAAGTCTAGCTTGTCCGGAAGCCAATGAGCCCTTGGTGGCCACGGCGTGCTATTTTTGGTCCGATACTTTCAACGCTTTCCTTTTCCGTCCTGGTCCTGTCGGCCCGACTCTTCTGGATGTAGCCCAATTGTGTTGCTTGCGGCCTGATGGAGACCAGCTATCGGCTTATAGTGGAAGACCCCGGTTTAAGCTGATTCAATCAAAGGGCGAAGGGTGGTCGAAGTACATTCAAAATAACAAGGTAAATGGCTTGGTATCGGATGAAGAGCACGCAGCATTCCTCAACCTTTGGCTTGAAAGATTTCTTCTTTGTGGTGCATCCTTGGGCCAACCTGTGTACCATGGTGGTAGCGTAACGACTTGTGGATGGTCGTCGGCTTGCTCTGGGGAAGATGTTCTTGGGCGCAGTTTATCAGATGATGTTCATTATCAGAAGCCGACTCTTCTCTGGTTTTGCCCAATTTGTTGTTGGCAACATTGGAGGGCCCTTGTGGTTTATACAGTTGTGGTTATACAATGTCTTCAGCCGACAACTTATCTCAGAGCCACTCGAAGACTCTGCTTTTCCTCTGTAAGTTCAACCTTCATTAGTTATGGTTTTGGTGTTAATGACAAATCTAATATTGTGATTATCCATTAATGTGATTTTGTTATTAATGACAAATCTTATATCGAGACTAACTTGTTTATTTAGAATATCTTTGATTAGTCTCATCGCACTGAAAAATGGAAAACCTAAGGTATGTTTGCATATTCATTCTAGTATTAGTTGCATACTTTGGAGTCAAGTTGAAAAATGAATGTCCCCATTATATTAACCACAAAATGTGCATTATGTTTTTCAATCCACGAGGCAAACTGGCAAGGAGCAAGTCAAATCGGTCAAGAGAGGACCAAATAGCGTGACATGCTTCAATTGCTTGAGAAAAGGACACTTGTGAGATTGTCCCAAAGGTATCACTCCTAAGCCTACTCTTGTAAATGATAATTATTTGCTTAGAAAGGACAAGAATGGCAATGTGTTTGCCAAGCTTGTCAAGTCCCCTATGCTTGGGTTAGAAATGATATTCATTTGCATAGGAAGAGTAAATCTAGTAATGGGTTTGCTAGAATTGTTAGGACTCCTAAGCCCACTCAATATAATTCAAACATATTGTTTAGGAGAAATAACAATAGCAAAACATTTACTAGATTTGCTAGATCCTCTAAGCCAACCCATAATTTTAATTATCATATGCTTAGAAGAGGTCAAACTAGAAATATTTTTGCAAAATATCATTGCCCTCCTAAGTCCTCTCACGTAAATCCAAATACGTTGCTTAGGAGGAATAACTATCGCAAAACCGTTCCTAGTCATGTTAGTCAAATTAAGAATGCTAAAATTAGGACCATTTGGGTTCCTAAATCAATTGTGATTAACATTGTCGGACCCAACAAGGATTGGGTACCAAAGATCGCCTAAAAGATTTCTTGGCAATAAAGAGATGGATTGGACGCTTGCACATCAAGAGGAGAAGGATTACATTCATCTACAAGTGGTGTCAAGCTTGAAGAAAATCAAGTTCATCTTAAGCCAATGCCATCTCGGTAACAAGTATTTAAATTGATTACTATTATGTCTTATAGCCTTGTGTAGGTTATATTGAAATATAAATGAATATCAATTTAGATTACTTGTTATGGCCACTTGCTCTCGCCTCTTATCTATTCTCTTATTGCAAATCTTGAGCAAGTTAGGAAGTGGCACATTTAGGGGGAGTGTTAATTCATATTCATGTGTACCACATCCCTACGTGTGCCCATATTTATATAAGTGCATATATATATAATTTCAAAATCAAGCCCTTTAGCCAAAAGTGAAAAATCTTAGTAACTATTACTAATCTTGTGAAAAACTAGTTGAAAAATATATACAAATGCTTTCAAAAGGTTTTCCAATAGTTTTGGCTTTACAAAACTAATTTCAAAAGAAAATAAGTTTTAGCCCAAAATCTAGTTACTAGTATCTTGATTTTGATTTAAACTTATAATTTTCATAGAATTAAAAGTAAAAGGATTTTGAAAATAATTCCAAAATTAAAATCTTAGAGTTGGTCATTCTCAACAATTTTCGTGTTCAAAAGTTTTTCAAAAGACCAGCTCATCAAAAGTTATTTGATTTTAAAACTCGCAGAAAAACTATACTTGACCCGTAATGGTCATATTCTAGCACTTAGTGAGTTTCTCCATTTGGATCAATTCTTGTGTAGAATTGTAATTCCAAATGGCATTTCAAACTCATACACAAAATTCAAATCTCTATATCTTACTCTTGCTTAATTTGAATTCTTGTGTTGCTTGAATTTGGCTTTCATTTGTCATTTGGTTCTTCAAAAGAACCCTCGTTGGACAAAAGTCAAAAATTGTGTTTAAATGTCCCAAATTTATAAAAAGCTTTGAAAAAGTATTCTATTAAGTAATTCAAATGTTTTACAAGCTTTCAAAATGAAAAACTATATGTTGAAATCAAATTTGGCTCAAAACAATTTGATTTAATCCAAATAGCCTATTTAGGCATATAGCTCAAATCGTGGCTTTCAAGTTGGATTTCATTATAAATCTTGGCTAGAAACATTCTTGATACACCAATCTAAGCTATGAAAATTGAAATTGCATGAAATCCAAATTGAATTGCATTTTGAGGCTTTTCGTGAAAATCAATTTCCTTTTATGCCTCAAAGCGCAAATTGCCATATCTTTTAAAATAAAATTGCTTTTGAGAAAATTCTTTTTGCAAAACCTTCTAATTAGTCCAAAGTTCATCTCTGCAAATTTTCAAATTTTTTGGACTTCATTTGAGCTATTTTTGACAAAATTTACAAAAATTCATTTGTTTTGACTGTCATGGCAGTTGCACATACCTGAGGGTGCTTGGACCAAGCCAAGTCGGTCGGACCCTAGGGTGGTCGGACCGGCCATGGCAAACTTGGTTCTGAATTTTCGGATTTTCAAAGTTTGCTTTTGGGATATCTTTTGATTGGAACTTCCTTTTTCAAGAATTCTTTTTGGAAAACTTTCTTATGATCCCAAAGTTCATTTTTGAAAAATTTCAAAAGCTCGAGAATTTATTTGATCGCGTTTTCAAGTGGTATCAGTTATAAGCATTAAATTGACTTAAAGAGTGATTTCAAAATGCTCATTTCTTTTGGTGCTTCATGCAAAGCCCTTGAGATAGATTTAAAGTGGTATCTATTTGCTCAAGTGGTATCTATTTCTTTTGGATTCCTCGTTTAACCCGTTTAGGCAAATTGTTGGATTCTTCAAGAGAATCATATTGAAAATGTACAAAGCCTAATAAAATGAGGAGTGAATTATTTGAATGTGTTTCAAATAACCCGTGTGATACCCTTACTTCGTTTTTCATGCTTATCTTTACAAATGGTATTTGTTTTACAAGTGGTATCCACAAACCCAAATATGGTCTCTTTTCGAGTTTTCCTTATTTTTAGACCATATTTCAAATAAAAACTTGTTTTACTTCTTGATTGACCCTTCAAGTTTTTATTTTGATTTGAAATCTTAATTCTTTCCCAAAGGTCATAAGTGCTCATTTAAATTTTTATATATGACCTTCATTAGATAAAACCCCTAAAAGAAATTGTTAAATGCCAAAAAGGGGAGAACAATTGAATAACCAAAAGGAGAAAATAATGATAAATCTTATTAATGATAAATGTTTAAATGCCAAAAGGGGAAGAATGTATTTCAAGTTAATCTTTTAGTTTTTCATTTTGGTGCTTAATGCCAAAAGGGGAGAATTAGGAAGCTTAATGTCATTTGGTTTAAAAAGTAAGCTTAATATGATTAAGGGGAGAATTAATATGCATATGTGCTCAAATAGCTTAAATTCTCTCAATATGTTAGTTTTAATCCAAATGTGTTTATTAAGCTTGGATTTGTCATTAATCACCAAAAAGGGGGAGATTGTAAGTTCAACCTTCATTAGTTATGGTTTTGGTGTTAATGACAAATCTAATATTGTGATTATCCATTAATGTGATTTTGTTATTAATGACAAATCTTATATCGAGACTAACTTGTTTATTTAGAATATCTTTGATTAGTCTCATCGCATTGAAAAATGGAAAACCTAAGGTATGTTTGCATATTCATTCTAGTATTAGTTGTATACTTTGGAGTCAAGTTGAAAAATGAATGTCCCCATTATATTAACCACAAAATGTGCATTATGTTTCTCAATCCATATATTACATGGATGCACATATTTAGGGGGAGTTTGTAGTTTAACTTGAAAGTCTCTTTGTATTGATCGATTCATTGTTGACACATATAAGGATCAAGACAAAGAAACTAAATCCTTGAGTATATATTTGAATTGCCTAGTTATAGTATACTCGTGGAATTATAGGATATGCTCCAATGCAAACAAATTGAATATGTGCATATTATATCCAAGTCAATCATACTTATGCACATATACATGTGGGGTTTATTCTATAGTTGATGATTTAGAGAAATGATCATTTCCATATAATTTACATATAATGGATCATTACTTTTCATCAACATGAGTATATGAAAACTTGTGTAGTTAATATATACTCATATCAATTTAAATGATAATTTAAATTGAGTTCATTTGTCTTATTAATTATTAAAGAACACTTCATCATGTGTTGATGGTGTTCGTGATTAATTGAGGACAAATGAATAGCTCTTAAGTATATTGAAGCATGTGTTGCATTCTTGTACTTAAGATACATTTAATCATTCAAATTGTTTTAGGTTGTGCTCAATTGATCTAAAGGCATCCATTATGTGTTAATGGAGTGCAAGAGATAATTGAGACAACCATGCATCTTGGACTAACTATTTGTATGAGTTGTGATTAAGTTAGGTCCAAAGATGGATGAGATGATGAGAACGGGACAAAGACGGCATCATGAGTTGATGGGCGTCAAGAGAAGATCCCGAAGTCAAAGAAGAGGAGTCGAGTGATGATCCCGGGGGAGTATCAAGTGATGATCATAAAGACCCCAAAGGGGATTGCTTGTGCGCGACGGCGAAGGTATAATTAGATAGGCTAAGGACTTTCTAGTCTTTGAGTCTAGTGTTTTATCGCCGTACTATTAAGAGGGGTCGTTCCCTAGCTTGAGCTTCATCATGTGTTGGTGATCTCAATCCCGCGTTCACTCAAGCTCAAATCTTATTTGATTTGGTTTTTGCATATGGGTTAACCATTTGGCATGTGTTGCAAATGTGCTAAGCCTATGCTTGGTTGTTTTGCATTATGCTTTGATTTGTATGTATTGCAAATAGGATAAGCTAATGCGTTGGCTTTTGCGTGGAGTTCACTTTTGCATGTGCTGCATTAGTTGAAGCTTCACGTTTTGGTTCGCAAAACTATCTTTCTTAAAACCGTATGGTTGCTTGGAGCTAAGTTTTGCATGTGTTGCAAGGAGAGCTCAAGCACGATTTGATGTTTGTGTGGTTGTATGGAGCTAGAGGCTTGCATGTGTTGCAGTAAAGAGCTCATACGTGTGATTTGGTTTTGGTTGAAGTTTGGTTTTGGTGTTGCATGGAACTAGAGAATTGCATGTGTTGCAATTAGAGTTCATGCACCTTGATTGATGTTGCTTGGAGCTAGACTTTTGCATGTGTTGCAAAGAGTAGTACTCAAGCATGAAATGTGTTTATCATGTTATTTGCAAGTTCGTTGTGCGAATAAACCGAGTGTTATGAGTCCGGAATCTCGAGAGCATGTGAGTAGGGCTTGCAACGGGTGTTGGCAAGTTGACTGGGTCTCGTGTTGACCTTCACATGGCTAGGGGATTAATCTCATAGACTCGGGTTTGATTTGCTTAAATCGCTTTTGCAAATAGATTTGGAGTTAGTTGCAAAATGTGTTTTTGCAATTTGGTTTAAATTCTTTGAGCATGAGCTAAATGGGTGCAAATGTGTTTTGCACATGTGTATGATCATGTGTTGATCATCTTATGGCTCAAGGAATGGTTTTTGGTTTTTTCGGAAAAGAGATTTCGGAAAATCAGATTTTAGACTTGAATGACTGTACTAGAGTTTGGTTTTGGTGATATTTAAAAATATCTATGGGTGCTTAAATCATGAAAATGGGTGGAGATTGTAGCCCTAGTGATAAGCTTCGCATAGAATCAAAAATCACCCAAATCGGAGTTCGAAGTAAAAAGTTATGAGTGTTTTTCTGTTGCTGATTTTTGTATGGGCGGTTGGACCGGCCCCCGTGCGGTGCGATTTTTCCAGAGCGGGTGTTTTTGGTTTGTTGGGCGGTTGGACCGGCCCGGTCGTCGGACCGGACCGCGTGCGACTCGCCCCGAGCGTGTGACCGCCATGTAGCAGTCGGTTTTCCGACCGCTGGCTTGGCGAGGGCGATCGGATCGGCGAGGCCCCGTCCGCCGGGTTTTCTGATTCGCCCATTTTGCCCCCAAACGGCTAGTTTTCTTGTGGGGGCTATAAATACCCCTTGGGGGCTTAGGCAGGTTGTTGTTCTTGTGTTTGAGTATTTGGGAGAGGTGTTGCATGTGTTGCACACTCTCATTTGAGTTTTGAGCTAAAGAGTGAGACTAATTGCATTTGTTACAATTAGGAAGTGGTTTGGGTACCTCTTGTGCATGTGTTGCACTTGAGGAGGCCTTGTGCATGTGTTGCACTTGGTGATCACCGAGGAGCGATTTGTTGTGCCGGTGAAGTTCGAGTGAAGGAGCTTGTTACTCTTGGAGGTTGCCGACTCCTAGACGCGTGGCGTCGTCTTGGCTGGAGCTCTCGATGTGTGAGAAGCCCGGCAAGTTTGTGAAGGTTAAGGTTGAGCCTACTGCGGCGTGAAAACCACGACTAGTGGAAAGAGGCGGTGCTCGGCGGGAGCCGGTCCAAGCATGGGCTAGCCTCAACGTGGACTAGGGAGACCGCAAGTCTCCGAACACCACGGAAAAACATCGGTTGTCCTTGTCTCTTTACTTTCAAGTATTTACCTTTTGCATATTATTGATTGCTTGAAAGTATTAGAATTGCTTAGTATTAATTGATTGTTCAATTTAGCAATTCTAGTGTAGAGATTTAATTTAGATAGTGCACTAGTGAGCCTAGTTGATTTAGGCTTTAAATTGTCAAAACCTATTTATCGCTTCCGCATATACTTTGATTAGGTTTTGACTTAGGGGTGTATTAGAGCGAATTGATTAGTGAGCGATCGATTTTGTAAAACGCCTATTCACCCCCCTCTAGGCGCATCCTCGACCCTACAAGTGGTATCAGAGCCACGGTCACTCTCATTTTAGGCTTAACCGTCTAGAGAGTAAAAAGGATGGCGCCTAGCGGTTTAGTGCACTCTCACGATCCACTCATGCTTAATGAATCAAATTATGCTCAATGGAAATTATTTATGATCAATTATTTTAAATCCATGAACCCACAAATTTGGTGGATCGTAGATGTCGGCATTTCTTCTCCATTAAATGAAATTGCTCCAACTAAAGGAGAGGAGAAATGTCTACATCTCGACGCTCAAGCTACTAATGTTTTATTTAGCGTTGTGGCGTAGAAATTTTCAATCTCATATGCAATCTCAAGAACGCTCATGAAATGTGGATAAAGCTTCAAGATGAATTTGAATCATCCACACCAAGTGAGAATTGCAATGAGGATGAAATGTCGGTTGACGATTCTTCAACCTCTTCATCAAGTCAAGAACTGGCATTACCATCAACCTCAACCTCCGCCTCAGCGACGCATTTAATCTTCTCTTATATCAAAAATTCGTTGCTTCATGGCAAAAGGTATAAATGAGGTAAGTGATGATGAAAACGATGATGAGCCCTCTTATAATGATTTAATGGATATGTTAGAGGAGCTAAATAATTTTCTTGGGAAGGAAAAAAAGAAATATAAGATTTTAAAGTTAGAACATGAGTCACTTCAAAATGATTATAATGTTCTAAAAGAAAATCATAAAAAAGTCCTTCTCAAGGAATTCACTAAAACTACTATGGATATGTCTATTCAATGCAATTTAGAAGATGAATTGCCTCACTCAAATTCTATCATAAACAATTCATCAATTAAATGCATATCCTCTTCTAGTGATGATTTGCCTTGTTGTTCTAATAAAGTTGTTTCTAGTTCCTCTATGCTTTTAGATGCTAATATTGTAGAGGAAAACAATGAGCTCAAGGCCCAAGTCATTAAATTGGAAAATGACTTGAAGAGGTGCATAAAGGGTAAAGCCCTCCTCGACGAGATCTTGAGCAAGCCAAGGGCGCCTCAAGATAAGCGAGGACTCGGCTACAACTCCAAGAGGGAGAATAGCAAGACGAGGCACAATGCGAGACACACGAAGACCATCAAGTGCTTCGCACGCAACAAGAAGGGCCACATCGCCTCCGTGTGCCCTAATAATGTGGAGATCAAGCCACAAGCATCAACCATGAGGCAAACCGGCAAGGAGCAAGTCAAATCGGTCAAGAGAGGACCAAATAGCGTGACATGCTTCAATTGCCGAGAAAAGAGACACTTCGGTAAGGATTGTCCCAAAGGTATCACTCCTAAGCCTACTCTTGTAAATGATAATTATTTGCTTAGAAAGGACAAGAATGGCAATGTGTTTGCCAAGCTTGTCAAGTCCCCTATGCCGGTTAGAAATGATATTCATTTGCATAGGAAGAGTAAATCTAGTAATGGGTTTGCTAGAATTGTTAGGACTCCTAAGCCCACTCAATATAATTCAAACATATTGCTTAGGAGAAATAACAATAGCAAAACATTTACTAGATTTGCTAGATCCTCTAAGCCAACCCATAATTTTAATTATCATATGCTTAGAAGAGGTCAAACTAGAAATGTTTTTGCAAAATATCATTGCCCTCCTAAGTCCTCTCACGTAAATCCAAATACGTTGCTTAGGAGGAATAACTATCGTAAAACCGTTCCTAGTCATGTTAGTCAAATTAAGAATGCTAAAATTAGGACCATTTGGGTTCCTAAATCAATTGTGACTAACATTGTCGGACCCAACAAGGATTGGATACCAAAGATCGCCTAAAAGATTTCTAGGCAATAAAGAGATGGATAGGACGCTTGCACATCAAGAGGAGAAGGATTACATTCATCTACAAGTGGTGTCAAGCTTGAAGAAAATCAAGTTCATCTTAAGCCAATGCCATCTCGGTAACAAGTATTTAAATTGATTACTATTATGTCTTATAGCCTTGTGTAGGTTATATTGAAATATAAATGAATATCAATTTAGATTACTTGTTATGGCCACTTGCTCTCGCTCTTATCTATTCTCTTATTGCAAATCTTGAGCAAGTTAGGAAGTGGCACATTTAGGGGAGTGTTAATTCATATTCATGTGTACCACATCCCTACGCAGCCCATATTTATATAAGTGCATATATATATAATTTCAAAATCAAGCCCTTTAGCCAAAAGTGAAAAATCTTAGTAACTATTACTAATCTTGTGAAAAACTAGTTGAAAAATATATACAAATGCTTTCAAAAGGTTTTCCAATAGTTTTGGCTTTACAAAAACTAATTTCAAAAGAAAATAAGTTTTTAGCCCAAAATCTAGTTACTAGTATCTTGATTTTGATTTAAACTTATAATTTTCATAGAATTAAAAGTAAAAGGATTTTGAAAATAATTCCAAAATTAAAATCCTAGAGTTGGTCATTCTCAACAATTTTCGTGTTCAAAAGTTTTTCAAAAGACCAGCTCATCAAAAGTTATTTGATTTTAAAACTCGCCGAAAAACTATACTTGACCCGTAATGGTCATATTCTAGCACTTAGTGAGTTTCTCCATTTGGATCAATTCTTGTGTAGAATTGTAATTCCAAATGGCATTTCAAACTCATACACAAAATTCAAATCTCTATATCTTACTCTTGCTTAATTTGAATTCTTGTGTTGCTTGAATTTGGCTTTCATTTGTCATTTGGTTCTTCAAAAGAACCCTCGTTGGACAAAAGTCAAAAATTGTGTTTAAATGTCCCAAATTTATAAAAAGCTTTGAAAAAGTATTCTATTAAGTAATTCAAATGTTTTACAAGCTTTCAAAATGAAAAACTATATGTTGAAATCAAATTTGGCTCAAAAACAATTTGATTTAATCCGAAATGGCCTATTTAGGCATATAGCTCAAATCGTGGCTTTCAAGTTGGATTTCATTATAAATCTTGGCTAGAAACATTCTTGATACACCAATCTAAGCTATGAAAATTGAAATTGCATGAAATCCAAATTGAATTGCATTTTGAGGCTTTTCGTGAAAATCAATTTCCTTTTATGCCTCAAAGCGCAAATTGCCATATCTTTTAAAATAAAATTGCTTTTGAGAAAATTCTTTTTGCAAAACCTTCTAATTAGTCCAAAGTTCATCTCTGCAAATTTTCAAATTTTTTGGACTTCATTTGAGCTATTTTTGACAAAATTTACAAAAATTCGGCTGTTTTCAGCCTGTCATGGCCGGTTGCACCGCCCTGAGGGTGCTTGGACCGGCCAAACGGTCGGACCGGCCTAGGGTGGTCGGACCGGCCATGGCAAACTTGGTTCTGAATTTTCGGATTTTCAAAGTTTGCTTTTGGGATATCTTTTGATTGGAACTTCCTTTTTCAAGAATTCTTTTTGGAAAACTTTCTTATGATCCCAAAGTTCATTTTTGAAAAATTTCAAAAGCTCGAGAATTTATTTGATCGCGTTTTCAAGTGGTATCAGTTATAAGCATTAAATTGACTTAAAGAGTGATTTTCACTTGATCTTTTGAAAAGACAAAACTTGTGCAATTCAAATGCAAATAACTCCATAATTCAACTGTTGAATATCTCAGGGAGTTTATTTATTGCAAGTTTTGGGCATTTAAGTGCTTCCAAATGTTATCATGTCTTAATTTGCTCTGATACTCATTCTTTGTGATTTTTATTGATCTATTTTGAGCTCTTTCGTCTTTTGATACCCGTGAGTATATTGCTCTGAGAATATTGCTCGATACCCATCGATATTATTGATAATCCTTTCAAGTGGTATCAATCTTTGTGATTTGATCCTAAGTGGTATCAATTGAGCACTTATTCATTCCATATGCTTACAAGTGGTATAATTGAGATTCTTTTCTCCAAGTGGTATCATGGATCTTATTGTTCATTTCTTCTAATGATATCTTTGATTATTTGATTTCCTTTTTAAGTGGTATCATTGAATTCATTATTTCCTACAAGTGGTATTTTATTGCCTCTTTGTAGTATCTTTCCGATACCCACAGTCTTGATTAAGATTTTTCCTCTCAAGCTAAAATTGTAAGTTCAACCACCTAAGACTTCTCTGTGTGAGAATCTTTATGAGTTGAAATACTTAAAAGAGGAAAATCTCCTGTTGAGCATTATTTTTCATGGAAATTTGAAAATGCTCATTTCTTTTGGTGCTTCATGCAAAGCCCTTGAGATAGATTTAAAGTGGTATCTATTTGCTCAAGTGGTATCTATTTCTTTTGGATTCCTCGTTTAACCCGTTTAGGCAAATTGTTGGATTCTTCAAGAGAATCATATTGAAAATGTACAAAACCTAATAAAATGAGGAGTGAATTATTTGAATGTGTTTCAAATAACCCGTGTGATACCCTTACTTCGTTTTTCATGCTTATCTTTACAAATGGTATTTATTTTACAAGTGGTATCCACAAACCCAAATATGGTCTCTTTTCGAGTTTTCCTTATTTTTAGACCATATTTCAAATAAAAACTTGTTTTACTTCTTGATTGACCCTTCAAGTTTTTATTTTGATTTGAAATCTTAATTCTTTCCCAAAGGTCATAAGTGCTCATTTAAATTTTTATATATGACCTTCATTAGATAAAACCCCTAAAAGAAATTGTTAAATGCCAAAAAGGGGAGAACAATTGAATAACCAAAAAGGGAGAAAATAATGATAAATCTTATTAATGATAAATGTTTAAATGCCAAAAAGGGGGAAGAATGTATTTCAAGTTAATCTTTTAGTTTTTTCATTTTTGGTGCTTAATGCCAAAAGGGGGAGAATTAGGAAGCTTAATGTCATTTGGTTTAAAAAGTAAGCTTAATATGATTAAGGGGGAGAATTAATATGCATATGTGCTCAAATAGCTTAAATTCTCTCAATATGTTAGTTTTAATCCAAATGTGTTTATTAAGCTTGGATTTGTCATTAATCACCAAAAAGGGGGAGATTGTAAGTTCAACCTTCATTAGTTATGGTTTTGGTGTTAATGACAAATCTAATATTGTGATTATCCATTAATGTGATTTTGTTATTAATGACAAATCTTATATCGAGACTAACTTGTTTATTTAGAATATCTTTGATTAGTCTCATCGCATTGAAAAATGGAAAACCTAAGGTATGTTTGCATATTCATTCTAGTATTAGTTGCATACTTTGGAGTCAAGTTGAAAAATGAATGTCCCCATTATATTAACCACAAAATGTGCATTATGTTTCTCAATCCATATATTACATGGATGCACATATTTAGGGGGAGTTTGTAGTTTAACTTGAAAGTCTCTTTGTATTGATCGATTCATTGTTGACACATATAAGGATCAAGACAAAGAAACTAAATCCTTGAGTATATATTTGAATTGCCTAGTTATAGAACCTTCCAACCTTCGTACGAGTTCTACCATCCATCAGTTTATTCTCGCCAACTCGGCTTTGGTCAAGTGGTTCCCTCATTGCCTCTTCTTGATCAGCTTCAACCCAGAGCCAGGGTAAGGAACCTATTATCAGCCAATATAGCTCTATCGATTTCTGATGAGCTTCAACTTTCTGATTTGCCGCGCTTCGTCTTGATTTCTCGTCGGGCTAGCCAATTTACTACTTGGTGGTCGCGTATTGCTGATGCCCTTTATTTGGACCGCGAGCCATCGGCTATAATAGAAAACTTCTTGCCGGATTATCATGAGCCGACAATAGTCTCCAAAGCGAAGATAGCAAAGATGGAAATGGCAGCTCAAGTGAGGATAGTTCCTCGGGTTATCTTGACTTCGTCGGTGGCCGAGAGGTATCGGCTTTACTAAGTAGCTTTCTTGCGCTTTTCGACTCTCGCTATTCGTTGGCTAACTTCTTCATGATCTTTGCGCAGTTACATCCACCCATGAGAAGACCACCGCCGGTCCATCGGAGAGTGGTTCGAAGGAAAAAGGCCGCACCAATCGGTCGGCTTGACCGCTATCGTCGAGCAACCTTGAGTAAATAGCCCTTCTTCGGACGAACTAACTAAGGAGCGAGTGCCAAGTAAGTATCCAGTTCTCCTTTTTTTTGGTGCGAAAATTCCTCTCCCTTCTCACCCTTTTTTGCTGATTCCAGAAAAACCAAAATCTACAAAAGTCACGACCAAGAAAAATCCCAAAAAAGACCCTAAGCGCAAGGAGAGAAGCGCCGAGAGTTCCTCACACGCCACCGATCTTGTCGAGTATGTCTTATCATCATCTGTTTCTATGTGTTTTTATTATGGTTACGACCCTTGATTCTCTCACCATTGCATCGATTCAAGCAGCTGGTGTTCTGGCCGACCTCCAGGGCACCTCTTTTGTTGATCCGCCGCCACTTCCGACTCAAGTTTCTGTTGATGCTCTGACCGACCCTCAAGGGACATTGGCCTTATCTCTTGTGACTTCGAGGCTCCCAACTTCTCCACCTCCTGCACCGTCGGCTCTGCCCGTACCCGCAACAGCGCCAGATGACTTGTCGAACCTTCTTGGGTTCTCTCTGGACGAGCTGGTTGACCCTGAAATGATGGCGACGGACGACTACCCAACCGACATCCACCAAATCATCGATGCATCCTTGGAGGCGTCAGCTTCAGTGGTCAAGTCTGCGCCGAATATGCAAGAGAAGTTGAATCGGCTTTTGATTGCTGTGAGCCAGCCAGAAAACGTGATTCTTGCTAGTGCGCAGTCAATTCGCGACGCCATGGCTGATGTTGAAGCCGATTTGCCGCCGAAAGCCATGGAGGCAATTCTGAATGTCTGCCATATAGACGAAAGGAAGGCCGAAGTTGATGCGGCGAATGCTAGGATTGCCCAACGAAAATCGCAAGAAGTTGACCAACGCCAACTGGACAAGCTGATTGCCGAAGCCAAGGCAAAAAAGAAAAAGTATGATGAGGGTGCTTCGTCTCTTCTTGCGGCTAAGTCCTCCGTGCGTGGCCTGGAGTCGACCAAAAAGAAACTTGAAGAAGAATTGGCCAAGGTAAGCGGTTGGCGATTCCTTTGCCAAGATGAGCGCAATGACCGAGTCCCCGAAGGACTTAAAAAGATGTCGGCTCCTCCGTGGCAAAAGTCAAAGATCAATCGGCCAAGATGATTCGGTCTTAGAACGCATAAAGATAACAAGAATATCGTGTATGGCGTTCTTGAGACATCGCCAAATTCGGCCGACTCTATCGGCTTTGGGGGCTAGAATTCGGGTTCGGATTGTGAAATCATGTAATGCAATGTTTGTTCCAAACAATGTTGTCTTTCGCCATGATGCTCGCTTTGTGATACTTTTGTAACATTCCCAATCGATCGTTTAACCGATTGTGTTCATTAAGCAATCATTGTTTTAACTTATTTCTCATGAACTTTTATTTTGCTTTAATTACGCACCAACCCACACGCTAGGGTAATATTTCTTTAGATACCTTCCGTTAATCGCTTTTGGTAACACCAACCCTTCAAGCGTTTCGAGTATATATGCATTTCCGCCCATAAGTCGATTTACTTTGTACGGTCCTTCCCAAGTAGGTGACCATTTGCCGAATCGATTATCTTTAGAACCGATCGGCAATATCGTCTTCCAAACTAAATCGGCTTCACTGAAGGATTTTGGCACAACTTTTTATTATAAGCCCTTGCAACTCTTTCTTTATTCTTCTTAAGCCGATTCAAAGTAACCAAATTTTAGTTCGCTAAATCATCCGGTTGTATAGCAACAATTCTTTGTATTCATCATCGATAGATTGTTCTCGCCTTGCTACTCGTGATCGACTCAATATTTATTTCTACACGCAACACGCTTCTTGGCCATATACCAACTGATACGGCGATAATTTAGTCGATCCGTGGAACGCTAGCTGATAAGCCCACAGGGATTCTAATAATGTAGAGTGCCAAGTTCGGGGCTTTTCATCAATTTTTCTTTTAATTAGTTTAATCAAAGTTTTGTTGGACGACTCGGCTTGTCCGTTAGCCTGAGCGTAATATGGTGAAGAGTTAAGCAATTTGATGCCCAAGCTTTCTGCGAAGTTCTTAAAATCGTTGGACATGAACACAGTTCCTTGATCGGTTGTGATAGTCTGAGGAATACCGAATCGATGGATAATGTGTTCATTAACAAAGCCGATGGCTTCCACGCTGGTGACCTTTTTGAGCGGAACAGCTTCAACCCATTTTGAAAAATAGTCTGTGGCTGCGAGGATGAACTTGTGACCTTTGCTTGATGCTGGGAATATTTGGCCGATTATATCTATTCCCCATCCTCTGAACGGCCATGGTTTAATAATCGGATGTAGAGCCGATGCTGGTGCAAGCTGCACATTCCCAAACTTTTGACAACTTTGGCACCCTTTGTAGTACTTGAAGCAATCTTCTAACATCGTCGGCCAAAAGTATCCTGTCCTCCTCAATATCCATTTCATCTTGTAAGCCGATTGATGTGCACCACAAACTCCCTCATGGACCTCACCCATAGCCACTTTTGCTTCTTCATCGCCTAGACACCGCAGAAGCAATCCTTCCAGTGTCCGATATCTGACTCATCTTCCATCAAGACATATTTCAATGCTTGTCATCGAACCTTTCGTGCGAGAGTCCGGATGGGTCCATCGTAAGCTTTTATTTCGTTCTCCAATCGGCGATGTTGACACACAAGACCTTTTTTGTCGATTGAGTCTAATATCTCACATCGGCTATCTTCTCTGTGAGTTGACGCTGCTTGGGCTAACGATTGGCTCTATTGTTCAACCCTCGGGGCACATGGTCGATAGAAAATGTAGTAAATGTTTCTATAGTATTATAGCAATGTTCCAAATATTTGCATAATACTTCGTCGTTGCATCGAACTCCTTTTACTTGTTGAACAATTAACAATGAATCTCGAATGCTTCTACATCGCCACTCGATACTCTCTAATAATCTAAGTCCCTTGAGTAATGCTTTGTATTCAGCTTGGTTATTGGAGCATCGGCTATTAAGCCGACATGCAAATTCGGTGCTATACCCTTTTGGTGATATCAGCACGATGACTATTCCACTTCCTTCGGCAAACCGACCCATCGAAATATAAGCGCCATGGGGCTACATCGACCAATCTGCGTGGTATCATGTCCTCGTAATGAAATCGCTCTCGCTTGGCCTTAACAACTTTTAGCCGATTCATATTGTAGATCGAACTTCGGTCAAGGCGTATGCCCATTTCCTAAGTCGTCCTCTCAAAATCGGCGCAGACAAGATATATTTGATGACATCGGTTTTGCACACTATTATACATGTTGATGCGAGTATGTAATGCCTTAACTTGGTGCAAGCGAAATACAATGATAAACATAGCTTTTCTATATAAGGGTACCGATTTCGCTTCCAAAAGTCGTCAATGAGATAAAATATTATGCGCTTTGCCATTGATTTCTTGTGCCAACACGGCCCGATGGTTTCCTTTTCAAATGACACGTATAATTTGAAGGAATCCTTACGTAGTGCGGCAGATCAAGCGGTGATGTCAAGTATTTTTGATTTCATCAAAAGCTTTTTGCCGATCGGCTCCCACACGAACTCGATGATCTTTCAACTTCAATAACGGCGTAAAGCTTGGATCCTACGAATGATTCGAGATAAATCGTCGTAAGTAGTTAATTTTGCCGATCAACTTTTGCGTTCATTTTTGCACGTTGGCGGCTTGGTGTTTGCTATGGCATTGACCCTTGTCCGGTGACTTGATACCTCTCGATGCACCATGAAGCCGAGAACCGACCAAACCGACACGCCAAACGCGCACTTCAAGGATTCATCTTTAACCCATGAACTCTTGTGTTTTGAAATACATTTTCTAAATCGGCTAAGTGTTGCCACTCCTCCTTAGATTTGACAACCACGTCATCGATGTAAATTTCAACGATATGTCCGATTAGATTGTGAAAAATTAAATTCATGGCACGTTGATAAGTGGCACCTGCATTCTTCAAGCCGAATGTCATTACTGGCCACTCATATAACCCTAACGCGCCGACATCTGAAGGCCGTTTTGGGGACATCGGCCTCTGCCATGAATATCTGGTTATATCCAGCGTTCCCATCAAGAAAGCTAATGATTTTGTTACCCGAGGCAGCATCGATAAGCATATCGGCTATAGGCATCGGATATTCATCCTTTGGCGTGGCTTTATTCAAATCTCTAAAATCCACACACACCCGAAGCTTACCATTTTTCTTCATGACGGGAACAATGTTGGACACCCACTCGGCATATCGGCAAGGCCTTATGAACTTGGCCTCCAGCAACCTTTCAATTTCTTCTTTTATTACATTATACAACTCGGATTAAAACGACGAGGGGTTGCTTATATGGCGATATCCAAGCTTAATAAATGTAGATGTTCAACTAGTTGTCGGCTTAACCTGCATTTCATAGTATTCCCAAGCAAAACAATCCTGTATTTTCTAAGTATTTCGACCAACTTACTTTTTATATTCTAGGCCTAAACTTACGCTATAAAAGTTGGTCTCTTTCTATCACCTTCTCCTATATCGACTTCTTCAAGTATATCTACAGACGAAAGCCTCGCCCAATTTTTTCGCTTTGGAAATCTTCAATAGCTTCACAGAATTTATTTCATGCCGATAACTCCTTGCTCTATCTTGTAAAAGTTGGATCATTTTGACCCCATCTTCTCAAGATTTCATTACCGATCAAAAGTGCCCGGTTCGACAGCGACGGCGTAAAGCCTGTCTTCCCAATGCTGATGAAATCGCAATCGTCTAGTGCCTTACCTGATATGCATTCTGCTTCTTCATGTGGCCAATTTGCATCGGAGCTAGCCATAGCAATATGAGCCGATGTATCGGCTGAAACGACTTCGACTTCATCTCCATTCCACTGAATAAGCAATTGGTGCATGGTCGAGGGTATACAGCAGTTGGCGTGTATCCAATCTCGCCCTAGGAGCACACTGTAGTTTCCTTTTGCTTCAACCACGAAGAACGCGGTCGGCAAGGTTTTATTGCCGATGGTCAGTTCGGTTACCATCACTCCTTTGGCTTCAGTGGGGTCACCTGTGAAGTCATTTAATACCATGTTCGTCTTGATCAAGTCTTCGTCGGTTTTGCCCAACTTTTTGCAAGTGGAGAGTGGCATTAAGTTTACGATGGCCCTCCATCTACAAGCATCTCGGATATCGGCTTTCGTTGATAAAGCCTTTTAAATATAACGGTTTCAAGTGCCGATGAGGATCTTGTGGCTTTTTGAACATCGCTTCTTGCGCTAGGCACAATTGAGCTTAACGTATCTTTAGCCGATTTGGTCTTGATCTGAACTTACCGGTAGAGTGAATACCATGTTGATATCCATGGGGAGTGTCATCTCGAACTATTGGGGACAACAAATCATTCGAGGAATCTGACTCATTGTCGGCTTGTTCTTTTCTCCTCCATTCCTTCTTGGTGAGTTTTATTGGCCATAGCTCGTTAAAGGTTTTATCCCTCTGTTTTTCTTCCTCGGCCTCTCTCATTTCTGTGTCTTTAAGCCTTTGGAGCCGTCTGCGTTGATCGGCTAAGCCCAATCGGGCACCATCTAGGATTGGGCTCCAATGCTTGCAGGATTTTACCCACCAAGTTCTCGGTGGCTCTTTTTTCCCTGTCTTGATTTGGTGTGCCCACCTCTATTTTCTTCGGCTTCGTGTTCGGTTCAACTTGATCTGTTGTTGGCACGAACAATCGTTCTCTTACCGATTTCTTGGCCAATCTCTTTGAGGGTAATGCTCCATGGGGCATGATTTTGCAGACGGTAGTGCCACACCCCTTTCCCAACAGAATTGCCAAAAAGGGCATCTTTGATGAGCTCTTTCTGCAGCGTTCAGCCGATCTGATTGGTTGGCGAAACACATCGTTTGGCCGTCACGGCCCATTTGGTCGGCGAGTTCACGCTCTTGCCGATGGCTTATCCTTTCATACTTTTCAAGCAAGCGTGAAAAAGTTGGCTTAGGCTTGAATGTTGGTTTTCATGGTGGAGTTCTTTCGACTTTGTACCACCGTCAGACTTGCAATTCTCCTTTTGGTTTCACGCTCTTTGAATTCTTCCCATCCCGACCGCTTCGATTTGAAGTGAGCCGATCGTTATTTTTAGTGTTTCTCCCTTTGAGCTGGATTCTATGTCGACTTGTCGTGTAGTTACGGGTCGTTCCTCGACAATTTGTTTTCCTTTGCCAGAGCACTGAACTATGTTGATTGGGAAGGGATTGACATCGACTTCCATGGCTGGTTCTTCTGCAAATTTGAGCCGACCATCTTCGATAGCTGCCTGTATCTGTTGCCGAAAGATATTGCAGTCGTTAGTGTTATGGGAAAAAGAATGATGCCACTTACAGTATCGGCGTTTCTTGATCTCATCGGCTGACGGTATAGTATGCCCTTCAGGTAGACGTATTAGTTTTTCTTGTAGAAGCATGTCGAATATACTTACGCACTTGGATACATCAAAAGCGTATTTAACCTCCGATTTATTCCTAGTTGGCTTAAGCCACGAAGACAAGCGGCTTTTTAGAACCCTTTATCCATTCGGCTATATTCACGTCTGCTTCATCTTCAGAGGTTTCACTAGAACTATACTCGACCATGTTTATTTTAGCCTTTTCTTTTCCGTTGTTATTTAGTCTAATCTTGTCTTTGAATTCTTTACTTAAGTATCGGCCTTCTTGTGCCGATACACGATGGAGCAGATGGCTTAGATCTGTGAACTCCTGTCTAGCAAGCTTCCCTTTAAGCGGAGGAATTAACCCCTGAAACGCTAAATCGGCTAGTTGATTATCGGGCAATACTACACTGAAGCATCGATTTCGTACTTCTCTAAATCTTCTAATGTAATCAGAAGCCGATTCACCAAATTTAGCGGACTGAGACTCAAATCCGAGATCCTTAGTTCCAGACTGCCAGAGAAGAAGTATTCATGGAATCGGCTCTCTAAATCGTTCCAGAAGTGGACCGAATTTGGAGGCAGATTCGTAAACCAAGTGAAAGCAGTTCCTGAGAGAGACAAAGGAAAAAGTCTAATTTTTAATCCATCAGATTAGTTGCTTCACCACATTGGGCGATAAATCGTCCGACGTGCTTTCTAGAGTGGTGGATCGAATCATCCCAAAAATTTTGCGAAATCGAATCCTAAAGTTATGGGGATACGGCATTCGGTCAATATAGTCTGGGTATGGCTTTCTATAGCCGATGGTTTTTCCTTTGGGCTGCAGGCCAAATTGATCTCTCAAGACTATGGAAATCTGATCAGCCCAATTAATGTTATTGGCCGATGGAATACTAGGGTTTGGCCAATTGGGATGAATAGTATCCTGCCCCCCGAGTGCAAACTCGGCTGGTCGGCTTATTCTAGCCGATGGGTACGGTTGTTGCCATGGTTCGTACCCATCGGCTCTGGCGGCAACAGATCTCGCAATGGAACGAACGGCTCCGTGTACGTAATTACTTTGTATGGCCCTGGATTTCTAATTTGATTTTATCTAATTCGATCGGCTGAGAAGCCGATTGGGTATGAAGTCCCTGATGCTGATGGATCTAATTTTGCCGCGTCAGTGTATGCATGGTAATGAGTGACAGGGTTTGGACGAGGGTTTGGTGGTGCCAACAACGTGGCCGGGTCGGCATTAGTGAGGGTATAGGTGCCGATATCTTGATGGTGTTGGCATTTGGTGCCACAGAATAGACTGGGTACGTTGGGAGTGGCTGTAGTGGATCCAGCAATCCCCCAGACGTCGCCAAATCTTGTGCAATCGTCTTCACGCTATTCTCTATCATCGGCTTTAACGTTGTAACCAAAGCCGATGATTGATTGATCAACGCGTGATGCACAGATTGCTCAATCATGATAGATAATTCGGCTTGAGTGGGCATGTATCGACTTACCGGAGTCGATTCGATGCCAGCTTCGCCAAGCGGATTCAGTGTTGGGAGCGCCATCTTCTGTGTGACCCCTCGTCGGGTTTTTTGATAGCAACTCAGCATTAATTCCTCCAACGCCGCTTTTCTATCTTCGATTTCCTTGCGTTGCTCTGGAGTTAAATCGTCCAAAGTAGGGACGATTATGGATTCAGTGCTCACATCAGCTGGTGCAGTGGACTTGCCTGCAGTCATCTTCTCGATCGGTCCCACCGGGCGTGCCAAAAATGTGTTGACGCCAAAAACGTGAAGAGGGTTTCTGGTTGCAACACACCGGACGAACACCGGGTTCAAGTGTGCTGTGGCGTGCTAATCGATTTGACCTCGCAATCGATAAGGAGTATAGTTGTAAAATTCAATCAAGCCGATCCTCGAGATGAATCGGCTAAAAATCGGGAATCACCAGAAGCCGATTAGAAGGATAACTAGACTAGTCGATTAAGACTAATCCGAGGGTAAAGGGGTAACTAGATTAGTCGATTAAGACTAATCCGGGGTAAAAGATAGATCGATTACAAAAGGCGATGCGCAACAAGACGAATCGAATCAAACCTCGAAAGCCAATGACGATCAAACAATCGGCGATGCGCAACTTTATTTGATCGATGTCGACTTACGGAGGAAAGATTACAATGCTAAAAAGACTAAAGACTACGTAAAGTAAAAACGGTAGATGTGTTGATTGTTGTTGATTCTTCAAGCGACTTTGGTACGCATTTATATACCCGCTTAGCCGATCCGAGTCTTGATCCAACACGATAATGTAGTTCGAATAAACTTGTAGTTTCCTACCCGGTCTCTAGTTTCCAATTTGTTATCTGCGACGTCATATGGGATTTCCATGTGTTTATCCGAATCGCAGATATTCTCGTATTTTATCCAAACTCATGCTTTTTTCTCACGATTCTTCTAGAAATTTCCAAATGGTGCAAACACCTAGGTACTTGTTTGTTTAGTTTTTTTTATCGGTTTAAAAAGTTAAAAAATTAAAGCCTAAACAAATAAGTAACTTTTTATTTGAGTTTTTTAAAAGTTATAAGTCTCTATATAACTAAAAGTCAAAAGCCACTATAGAGAGGCTTTTTTGGTTTATTAATGGTTAGTTTTAGATTAATAATACTAAAATTAGATAAAATTACCCACCTTTATTATGTACAAAAGCCATTAACTTTTAAACTGTTTAACCCAAAAAGCTGACTTTAAACTATAAGTCAGAAAGTCTAAGTTTAAATAAATAGGACCTTATAGCCGGTTTCAATTTTTGAAAAGACAGTAAACTCTATAAATAGGTTAATTTTTAAGCGGTTTTATATAAACTAGAAGTTACATATAACTAATAAAAATCAAAAATTGAGTAGACTTATTTTTACGCTTTATTCTTGAAAAAATTATTCATTAAACAATTTCTTGTGAAAAACTATAACTACTTTTTAATCAAGGAAGTTTGAAAACAGTATGTAAGATGCGGCCGGTTCCCGTGCGAGAGAAGTCGCTGTTCGGTGGAACAGGCCCCCAAATCTCGAGGGCCTCTAAATTTTAACGCTGCAGCTTTCTTTAATGATTATTTGCCAACTTTGTTAATTAAATAATTTTGTTCTATTTATACATGTGCCAATTGGTTTAGTATTCCAAGATCCAACTATCAACCTCATGTCTTCGCGAATCGATCTAGAAAATATGATTACGGTTTCAAAAACGTAAGAAAAGGCAAAGAATAGAGGATTTAATGTAAGTATATCATTCCAAATGAAAAGATGGGGCCTGTGGAAATTCTCAAGTTTCTAAAGTGGCATGATTCTTTTCCTAATGCAAGTATTGCATATAGAGTTCTCATGACCATTCTGATGGATTGTTGCATCGGTGAACGAAACTTTTCTAAACTGAAGCTATTAAAGTCCTATTTATGTTCTACAATGACACAACAGAGGCTTCTCGATTTGGCCACAATAGCACTTGAGAGTGGATTGTTAGAAAATTGAATATGAACATATCATTGAAGAATTCATTTCAAAGAACACTAAAAGAATGAAGTTGTTCAAGTAAAATTATGCAACAAGAGTTGAATAGGTATGTTTCTTGATATATTCTATTGGTCTATGATATATTACAACTTTTGTATTATTGTAGTTCTAATTTTTTAGTAAGAGAGATCTTATTTTAGAGTTTAGTACAGGGTCCTTTATTTTGTCGGCACGGCCTGAGTACGGCTGATTTTTTAGTCGAGAAAATTTGAAAAAACAGGTCTGCAGAAAAGCTAGGCTCCACCGTACCACCCTCCGACTCGCCGGGGATTGAAGCAGCGGCGTCATACGTCATCGCACGTGGCGACGGTCAGAATTCGCATGATGATGCAGATGGCCCCACCGCCCTAACCTGCCCCACCTCACACAATCCTGCTCCAGATTTTTCGAAACCAATATTCTCTAGAACTACGTTAAGAACTTATGTGTTACGTAATTCATGCGGAATAGCTCATTTAAAGTGATGAATTTTAGCGAAAGTATACGAAGCCTAAGGGTCAGATTGTTTTTGTTTTAATTTTTTTAAAAGCTGATTATAGATTATGGTTATAAAGAAACTGATTCTTCAAAGATTGTAATGTAAAACTAAAAGCACATATGAAATGGATTATGGATTTTAGTATATATGGGTGAGTTGAATTGTGAGAATCGATTCTTATTTTTGGATTGTTTACTTTTTATTCTACTTTTAGAGTCAAAATCTAAAATCAAAAACAAAAACAAACGGGTCCTAAGAATAGTTTGGATTACAGAAATTTTGCAGAGACCTTGTGTGAAATAGCTGAAATTTTCTATAAAAACATATTGTTTAATACACACGTAAAATTAGAGCTACCACGTGAAAGGTGGGACCTCCTCCCCCTGACATCCGTGAGACCGCTGACTGCCAGAGAGGGTGGAGGGCCAGCTCTGCAGAAAAGAGAAGAAAGGGCAAGGCGGGAGCAGGGTTCCATTTACCGCGGTTTCTCGCGCGAAAACCGCGAAAACCGACCGTTTCGCACCGGCTCGGTAGAAGAAACACCGCGGTTTCTCGCCGGAATTCAAATCCAAATTCAAAATTTTCGAAAAATTTAGAAAAATTTATCCAAAAAATTTCTAAAATTAGTATTAATTGATTGATGAGCTCTAGTGTAATTATTTTTGAAAAACGAATGTATACACTTTTTTAATACATTCAAAATATTCAATATAGAAAAAGCAAAAATATTTTTGAATATTCAGACAGCTCAAATATTTTTGAAACTTTTGAAATTTTGTTTTTCAAATGAATTTGAGCTAAGGATTCTTATGTAAAATTTTCAGCTCAAGATATTGCTCCAGTATTTTATAAAAATTCTGACATTAAGATTTTCAGAATTTTAGAGCTTCAGTTTTTGAATTATTTGGAAGCCTTTCCAACCTGGTATTTTCTTGATATTTTTACCAGATGTAACTACTGTACTAAGGGTGTTTTGGTAAATTTTAAGCTTGAGATAAGTTCTGAATATTTTTCATTAATTCGGATGATACACTGTTTCTAGTCAAAATTGATCTTTTCCATTATTAATAATTTTTACCATGCAGTAAAAATAAAATTCACCAGGTAAAAAGTTTACCTGAGGGTTTAGAAATTTTAATATAAATTTTTCAAGATTATATTTTTACCTTTTATCTCTTTACTATTATACAATCATTAATTCCTTTTATTGATTTTTCATGCAATGCATAAATCCAATGAAAATTCAAACAAAACCAATAATGCCAATAAAACTGAGAAATAATAATATTAAAATTCAAAATTTTTATTTTTATTTAAGTGTATTTTTAGGATGTTACAATTTTGTCTTGACATTAGCTCATGTAGGTCTAACATGGAATTTTTGTGACAATACAACAATGACGAAGCTATGCGGCCTATGCCTACTTCACAACTTCAATTGAAAGGTATTATAACATAAATGGTGTTGACAATTGAATGGTAATGAAATTGCGCATGATTTTGCTACGTGGTTATGTAAATATGTATCTTTGCACTTGTATGATTGTAATATTGCAATGAAGATTATTTATTGACATATTATTGTGAAATGTCTAATTACAACTTCCAAATGTGTAAAATATAGCAAAGATCATGTCTAATTTTTTCCAAATTTAGGAGAGATCATTCTAGAATTTTTTCATGTCTTCACATACCTTATTTATATATTTATTACATTTTTACTAAAATATAGCCTTCACAGTATTTTTAAAAATTTTACCAGATATTTTAGAATTTTCCCTATTTTGTTGATTTTCCCTATTTTCTCGGTTTTTGCGGTTTCTCCTCTCATTTTTCGCGGTTTTTCATTAAACGCTTCGTTTTCCTCCAAAACCGCGGTTTGATTTCTGCGGTTTACCCCAAAACCGGCGGTTTACATAAAAACCGAGTGGTTTTTCGCTAAAACCGCGGTTTTCTCGCGAATTTGACCAAATTCAAATTTTTGAAAGTTCAAACCGTTCGGTTTTTCACGATTTTCGCGGTTTTTCGCGAAACCGGTACATGAGGGGACAAAATTCGCATGCAAATCGGTTTTGTAAACCCTGGGCGGGAGGAGGTACGGGAGAACAAGCAGAGGCGCATAAGCGTTTATCTTATATGTAATCACCCGTTAAGCATTTGTCTTATCTGTAATCGTCTATTAAGCGAGGCTGAGCTCTAGAAGTCGAGAAGTTTCCATGAGAACCGGGGAGACAGGGACAAGAAACTGATAAGGGATAAGCTTTAAACATGCCGATCAGCCGATGACGATGCAGAGGGGACCCACCGCCCTAACCTATTTCCAATTCAGAAGCAATCACTATGTGCACTTTGAGTGTTAATTTTTACAAATGTTTAGGCAAAACCATTAAGTGGCAGTGTAGCACCTTTGGGATTATCTATCAATTTACTCTTTGTAATACTAGAAATGTTTTTACGACATGATACGTCGTATGCGTCGTTTTTTTAGAAACAATTTCGTTTTTTTCGGTGGTGTTTTTTTTTTATAAATTCGTCGAGAAAACGCGCGAAACGGTTGAAAGGACACAAACGTAATCATGTTTTTTTCGCATCTATCTAAGGTCCTCTTACGAAGGATCCGCGATTATCCTAAATCGAAAAGTCTTTTTCACAAAAAAATAGTTGAAATGATCCAAACGTAACTACGCTCTTTTTTCGGTATTTATTTAAGATCCTTTTACGAAAGATTCACGATTTTTTTGAACTAGTAGATATTTTTCGTAAAAAATAGCGGAAAAAATATGTACATAGTTACGTATTTTTTTGAGAGAGCTAAACTCGAAAAACAAAAAGGCCGACGCCGACTGCGCATTTCTACTCAAAATGCGAGAACACGCAAACCCTTCGATCTTTATTTAAAGCATTATTGGTTGGGAGACGTTGCCACACTAACCGTAAGCCAGTATGACTATAAGGGTATCCGCAATGGTTAAAGATAGTTGCTCTCTATAGTAAGATCCATGTCATCTATATACCATGCTATAGTAAAGCCTTGCAATGGTGAATCTATATAGATGTCTATAACTATTTTTAATTAATAGAGTCTCTCTCTCTCTTTCTTCATTTAATTAATAGGCAATCTATGTGTCTATAGATAGCGCTTCTCTTCATTTAATTCTTTGCTTACATGGGATGAATCTTGATATGAACTTATTATAGTAGTGACTACTTGCACCATTGCGGATGTCCTAAGAGGCTACAGTTTTTGTTTGGTAGCTTAATTGTGAGTTGACGGGCCATACTTTTTTAGCCATCTAACGTACTCGCCGTACAATCATTTTGTTTGTTAAAATTTATCAAAATTGTGGCGTACAATTTATCCGTTGATAAGGTATGGTCTTATGGATACCAACAAACGAGCCGTGTATTCCCTGCGGTGCCGACCTTTGCTGGTTATTTACGTTGTGCCTCTTGCCATTTTATTATTCCCTGCGCACCTGTTTACTGGTTTGCCGGAAGTTACCAGGCGTCACACCCTATGTTATACCGCTAACAATATGTGGGATCCACGTACTATGGGACCCATGCGTCATTGGCGGACGGTCGCATTGACATCAGTGCAATTACAGCTCGAAGGAAAAGAAAACCAGCAAACCTGGCCGCCACGTCAACCCGGGACTGGTTGGTCGCTTCTCCGTAGTGGTTTTCGCTACCCCACTACAATGACTCGTGGGCCCATTTTGGTCTGGTTCCCATCAGTCGGTGAGTGTGGCCGACTCATCCCGCCGACAGCAACACCCCTTGACATGTGGGCCCACCGCGCAGTTGAATCGTAGTGTTTGCCTTCGTCAGCTCGGTTCGTCCCCCCTTCTCCTGCATTGACGAAGACGAGAACAAAACACGCTACACCACCCTGGCCTGCAGCGAGCAAGCGAGCAGTATTAGTTGCGGCGGATTCGGATCCGTAGCGGCAGAGACACTTGTCCTCGCGACACGGTGATTATTGGTTCGGAGTTTATCTCTAGGAGATCGCCACGCGCGTAGCAGCAACCTGCAGCAGAAGAAGAGGAAGGATCATACATAGAAGCTAGCGGCGAGCTGTTGGGGGAATCCAGGAAGTGGAGAGAGTGGTTAAGAAGAGGGGAGATTAGAGAAAGGTGGATTCTTGGCGGTGAGGCGAGAGTGGTTCGAGATTTATTTCAGGGTCTTTGGGGAGCGGAGATGGAGATGGAGAGCCCGCGGAGCCCGGAGGCGGAGATCGGGCACCGGGTGGAGGACCTGTGGGAGGTGGCGGAGCCGCAGCTGTCGCCGTCCGAGAAGCTCAACTCCTGCTTCGAGGACATACCCGTCGCCTCCTTCCCGCGCGCCCACCCCTCGCAAGGTATATCTTGCTTTGCTCTGGTTTCTTGTGTTCCATGGCGTTGATTCTTGATCCAAGAAATGTTTCAAAAAAAAATCTTGATGGAAGAGCACTAACATTAGCATTCGTGTGAGCTTGAATGATCTGTGTCGGGCTCTGAGCTTCCCAGGGCAGTAGATTCGCCCGGACGCACCAAGAATCGAAGCAATCAGTTCCTTGGGTGCCTGTTGCATCTGTGTTGTTGCTTAATTGATCTTGTTAGAAATCTCTTGCTCATCTAGTGTTGGGATTGGTTGAACTGAACCGAGAGCTCCTGCCTATCTTGTAGTTCTTGTGAGTTGAGGCATCAGACAGTATGAACCTTTTCCAACATTTTGATGGAATGGAGTAGCCAAGCCACTACATAGTCTTCTTCTTGCCTTTGTGTGGTTGCTGTGGCCATTTCAGTGAACATGTCTTTTCTGGAGCAAATGCGCATAGCCCACTCCGCCCACATTAGTACGTGTGGATGGTCTACTTCTTTTTTTCCCCGGTGGCCAAGTTGGTTCATGTGTCATGACAGAGTGGTAGTGTGATGCTCTTCCTTTGGGCTCAGTGACACTGTTTTAATCTGTCAGTGATATACACTGTAGGTTTAGTCTTCCCATTGTGTTCAAGTTAAGGGGTAGATTGTGATTGCTCTTGTTGATGGGTCCTTTTCATTTCCTAGACCAACTAAAGAAGAGCCGTTTAGGACTTTCTTTGCTTTATGTCATTGTTTGGTTGATGTGGGTATCTGCTTACTAAGAAATGACTCCCCTACCATGATTGCAAGATATCTTCTGGAACGGTGAGGGTCCATTTGCCATTTCCTCGCATTGTTGTGATCTGTTGTGGAGATTTAATCAACAAGCAAATTCGCTAATTAGAACCTACAAAAACTTGTCCCTGACCTTTTTCTTTTTAATGATTTGTGTAAAATGAATGCACTTTGTGTTGGTGGTTTCTGGAGATTTCATCATGTTAGTATGTTTTGTGCTGATACAGAAATTGTGCAGAGGTGTAGCGTTTGCTAATAATCAACTTCTTGCTTTCATTGGCCGTCATCTTTTTTCTTCATTGAACCCACTCTTTCGTGATCAGCTTTGATAATCAGGTGATATTAACACGACCAACTCCCACTTCAAAAAGCTAAGTTGGACAGTTGGTAATGAGTCTAATGACTATATCAGATCTCCAAAACTGACTCTACGGAAACTGTACTACTGTACCATTGCCATCCTGAATGTTCTTAAGGTGCTGCTAAGCTCATTTTGGTTTTGGGCCTGTTCTGAGAAGTTTATACAATATATGGATGGCAAATTTTGTGCTTAAAAATTGACTTAACTAAAGAAATGTGATCTCAGATGGAGAATATGCATCTACTTGTATGAAATGGAGTTACAATGATCAATTGACAATTTGTTATTGCCGTGAACACATTCATAAGAGGACAAGTTTGTGCAGTATGTTTACCAGAAAAGGTTCTATCTTGGTACTAAATCACTGCATCTAAAGAATAATTTGGAGCTACCACATTTAATGAACAATACATGTTCAACTTTTCTTTCAGAAATTGTGCTCTTGGTTTCCGTAGACCAACATCTTTGTTTTTTCATCTCCATGTATGTATCAATCCGGATTGATAAGCCTTTTATCCATATAGATAGATTAGGTATGCTTTTCTTGAAATTGGGTGGTCTAGTCTTTTCGATTTGGTTGGGCATGTTTTAAGTAAACCCTGATGTATTTTGATCATCAAACTCAAAAGGAAATTGAAAATAATCAAATCTGAAACTATTAAGCTTGTAACATACTAATATCATATTATGCTCCAAGAGGTTACCTATCTGTGCCAACAGATTATTCAGAAGTGCTTGAGTACTATCTGTATATCATATGGGCTCAAACAGTTGCCAGTTATTAATGAAAATCAATTACTGGAATACCTCAATGTCTTGTACTTTTCTTCACATAGCCTACAGCAATGGTTTTAACTTTTTACTAAGATGCACAGATGTGAATACATTTTCCCTAGATAACTTGTACTCCATTACTAAATGTTATCTGGCAATCATTTTAAGCTCTAAAAGTTAACATTGATATATCTGTATGCAGTAATCGAGATACCTTCTGATGCCAGCCTTGCTGATACTGTCGAGATATTATCCAAAAACAAAATTTTGAGTGCACCCATAAGAAATGTTGATGCTCCAGAAGATGCTAGTTGGATTGACAAATACATCGGTATTGTCGAATTTGCTGGTATTGCTATGTGGCTGCTCAATCAGGTTTGCAACCTTAATACTGGAACTCTTCCGACTCTCTTTCAGTAGATAATGTAATCCAGCTATATTTTTATGATTACCATGATTGTCAAACTATCAGAATATGTTGATCTAGTGCATCTTTGACCAACATTCCATGAATAAAAAAGTTAAATTCCATTTTACATACCAAATCATAATGGCAGCTTAAGTGAACAATAATATGGTTGTTTCTGATGTAGTCTAAGATATCATCAAATTCAATGTCTAATCAGGGTGTCCACAATTTGAGTTTTCTGTTTCTTTTCAGATATTCTTGATAACATTTTCAATATATGGGGCTCCATTTGAATGAATTAAAATTTAAATGCTTGTGCATACAAGCACCTTAATCTAGGCCTAGTTTTTTTTTGGACTGCCCATACGTCATTCACAATATCTTAAGCCCTTGTATGACTCTTGTTAAAATGCTTCTTCAAATTACTCATAAGCCGGACCTTTATGGAATAACAAATAAATTCTGAGTTAGAACAGGGCTTGGTAGTTCCCCAAAAAAAAAAACTGCTACAGTGACAGCAAATTCTAGAATTTTTGTTACAGTAAGGGCCTGTTTGGCAGGGCGTGAATCTAGTGAAACTGAAAATTCTAGTTTCACCAAATTCGTGAAGCTGTGAGTCCATAAAGAGTGTTTAGATAGATTATCCTGTTTACATTTTAGACTAAAAATATAAACTTAATTCACTTTATTTTAGCCTACAAGTTTCAGATTTCAGGTGAAGCTGGAATCTGAAACTCTACCAAACAGGCCTTAACACTTGTGGGTATTTCATGCACCTCTCATCTTTGACATGAATTGCTTCTTCTGTCCTGCAACAGTCTGAGGCTGCAGCTAATGGGATGGCTGATTCTGCAGTAGGATCACCTGTAGCCAATCTAGTATCTAGGCTAGGCTCTTTCACATTCAGAAGGACATCATCGGGCAGGGTAGAAACTACTGATTCAGAATCAGATGAAACTGCGTCAGTTGGTGGAAGGTTTCTCGAAACCCTTACTTCCTCTGAATTCTACAAGAATACAAAGGTGATTTTCTTTTCACCACGCTTGAGTTCACATGTACACCACACTTAAAAACAGTTCACATGTAGTGATGACCCATACTTGACATAACCGATGCTGCTGTAGGTTGGTGATATCTCAGGAAGCTTCCGATGGGCACCATTTCTTGCACTGCAGACATCTGATACATTCCTCACCATGTTGCTGCTTCTATCCAAGTACAGGATGAAGAGCCTCCCAGTTGTAGATATAGGGGGAGATAAGATTGAGAACATCGTTACACAATCTTCCATTGTGCACATGCTTGCAGAGTGTGTTGGACTAACTTGGTTTGAGAGCTGGGGAACTAAGAAACTCTCCGAACTGGGGCTTCCTCTCATGAAGCCATACGAACTTGTTAAGGTACCTCCGAGTGGCTGATCTCTGCCTTCATTCATGTAATTGTTGGACACCTTAATTTGCTTATATTTATTTCACTTTGGTCATGTAATGAGAAGTTTCGATTCCATGCTCCTTGCTATCCCACCTGCTCAAGAGTCCCAAACCAGAAGTTGTCAACAGCGCATCCAATTTGCATTTGATTACTAGCATCACCTATGCAACAGTTCTTGCTGTTCAGTACCTGTTGAACTTAACCAGATGAGTGCAAACAGCAATCTGGATGTTTGTATTAACAAGGTTTAAGGAGGTAACATTTACTAGGACCATGCTGCTTTAACAACTAACCTACCTGTACAAAAAAAGCATGTTACATGATCTTTTGTGTGCAACAGTTATGTAGTAGATCAAGAACAAACTGTTTTAACAGCAACTGAACAAAAGGGGGCAAAACTCAACCATATACACTGTTGTGTGTTCTTTTGTTCCCTTCTAATCCATATGAGATCTATAACTGCCCTCTCTTGTAAAGCAGGTAAATGAAGATCAGCCCGTCCTAAAAGCCTTCCAACTGATGAGAGAAAAAGGAGTGGGTGGTCTGCCAGTTATGAACACAAGTGGGACAAAAGCAATTGGTAATATTAGCATCAGAGATGTCCAATATCTTCTAACTGCCCCCAAGATATACAAAGAGTACAGGTTTGTAATTCTTAGGCATATTTGTTGATAGGCTTTCTTATCTTTGGTCACCAATGCAAAAAGTGGTTCTTGCAGCTTCAATTTACTGTGGGAACTAGGAAGACCATTGCAGCTAACATAACTATGTATACCACTTACACTTAAAACTTTGAATTCATCCACAGGACAATCACAGCAAAGGATTTCCTTACTGCAGTCCGGCACCATCTTCAGGAGCAACATGAGGCCTCACCCTTGTTGCATGATGTCGTCACATGCAAAAAGGATGACGCAATCAAGGACATCATACTGAAGTTGGACTCAGAGAAGATCCACAGGATCTATGTCATAGATGACAAGGGGAACACCGAGGGGGTTATCACCTTGAGGGACATAATCTCCAAGCTGGTACATGAGCCACGCCATTACTTTGGGGATTTCTTTGATGGTGTTGTTCCCCTGCCCTCAAACAGTACAGTATGACACTGCTTCGCAATCCGATCGTGCTGCTATACTCATGTAAATGTACATTATGTACTGTTCCCTTCTCAAGGTGCACTTGTTGCTACGTAGTTCCTTCTACAACCTCCTCTGGTAAACAGACCATTGTCTATCAGGAGAACTAATGGACTAATGGATGGCAATGATGTACATTGAATAATTGAAGAATTACCTGGGCTCTCTTCTGTATGTTTTTTGTGATGAGAATGCTTTCTCCTTTCCTGTGGGCATTGCATAAGACCTGGGTCACCATTGCATTTTGTTGCGTGTCAAAGAAAAATTCTGAGCAGAGTGTCATGTTTTGTCTTCTTTTTGACCCTAATGTGCTGAGACATTCCTGGAAATCGTAGTTCCGAGTTGGTAAGAGTCCAGCAAGCTATTGTATTATGTCAAGGTTTATTCCAACATTCCATGTTCCATTCCACTATATCTGATAGGATACTACTGAAATGGTCTGGCGCAGCTTGGGGGTTAGTGCAACCTTTGCCGCATTTGCATCGCGAATTAAGGGCCTATTTGTTTTAGCTTTAGATTCTCTAAAAGCTGATTCTAGATTGTGGGTGTAGAGAAATTGATTCTCCAAAAACTGAAATCTAAAAGCACATATGAACTAAATTGTGGATTCTAATGTATATGGGTGGACTGGATTGTGATAATCGGATTTTAAAATCGGGCTGTTTGTTTTTTATTCTGTTTTTGGGGCTAGAATCTAGAATCAAAAGCTAAAACAAACAGGCTGTAAACATCCTAGATACTGTAGAATTGCTGTTTCAATGTTGCCATGCTGAGCATGTGATTGCTATCAGTGTTTCAGAAACCGTTAGAAGTCGCTTGGACAGTGGGAAATGATCAAATGAGGGGTTGTAATGGGAAAGAAGGAGCCTGGCTCGGCTCCAGTTTTCGCTTAGAAACCAGGCAGTTTCCGGCCACCAAAGCAGGTCCAGTTTAAGAAATTTATTTTGAATTAGAAAATTCAAGGTCTATTTCAGGGAAGTCAGGAATTAGCCTCTAATGTACGCATATCTATGGAAGAACTGAAGTGCTCAAATAGAAATTTTGTGTGAATTTCCAGCCAGAAATGTGAATATGTAAGCAGAAAATAAGCTTGATTTCGTGGACACGACATGAAGAAATAAGGTAGCACTACTATGGTGGCCAGTTGGTAATTCAAAGGAATTCAATATCCAAGACAACCATGCATTGCCACTAGCCGGTTTGTCTAAGTCACCATTCGGTGTTGCAATACTGCAGAAATTCATAAATGTTTGCATCTGGGAGGCAGTTAGTTCATATACTATATTTGTTCAGACTTCAGAGGGACATATCTAGTGCACGCTCATATTTAAGGGCAATCATTTAACTTGGATGAGAGAGAGATGAGATAGATCTACTTAGACAAAAAGTAACCAAAGATGAACCTCTATAGTCAGGTGGTCATATACCTTGTTTACATTTAAAAGAACGAAGTATTGCAATATTGGCATCTGTACTTTTGCATCATCGATATAGAGCCAACATCTATGAATCACCGATCCTTGTATCGGATATAGAGCCAACATCTATGAAACACCAATCCTTATATCGGATACTTATCGAATACCCCAAACCTTTACGATCCTCCCCGATTCCGGATCGACAAGAATTGGTGAAATTGAGCATAAAAAATTAATTAAAAAAAGTCCCAATCCTTCTCTATACTCCGCGATCCTCCCTGATACCTCTAAACCCATAACACAAAGTCCAAACAAAGGAAAAACCTATTCTAGCCCATCAATTCTAACCCTAAAAATCTACCTCTCCTTCGTAGCCCTCTTCTCCCCGTCGCGTAGTGTGAACTCTCGCACAACATCCAGTTCCTAGCGCCACAAATCACCTGATTATTGGCATATTTACATTTTTTTTAATTTTAATACACATATACTCGCATATAGCCGGATTCATGTTTTTGAAAATTGCATATCACCGTCTTCGATATAAGCATATCGGTGATACATAAACCAATATTTGCACTATTGGTAGCCGTATAAAACATGTCTTCTACAAGTACACAACATATACATCCATTCACCTGACACACACACACACACACACACACACACACACACACACACACACATATATATATATATATATATATATATATATATATATATATATATATATATATATATATATATATATATATATATATATATAAAGCTGATAAACAGCTATGAATTAAACAATTGAGGTTCTTACGAGGATTGATACAAAGTAGATAATTATCACAGTATGCACAACACTGGAATAGTAACTTGTTGGCCTTGCATTGCACTAAATTCAAGAGTTAAGCCCCCTCAAAAAAAAATCACGAGTTAAGCCTCCATAAACGATTCATCAATTCCATTTACACCCCGGTTGGCTTCAATTAAGTGAATTTGATTCATTCAATTAGATTCCAAATCCTATCCCAATAGAATTTGAATTTGATTCAGATCATAAAATTCCAAATTTTGTGTTTGGGTGTCCTTTGGAATTAGAAAATTTTCTTTCACATCATCAGATAGAAGTTAGAACTACTCACCCACCAAACCAAATTAAACATCACAAATTAATCAACAGAAGGTAGAAGACGCTGCATGCGACAGCATCGCCAGCCATGGACGCCATTGCCTGCAGCTCCTTCCCCCTATTGTTCCTGTGGCAGGGATCCCCATCAAGAAAATCTCCAAAAAAAAAAAAGGAGAGAGAAACCAATATCAGAGATCATTCGATGAAACACCAAATCAACTAGAACTAGAAGAATCAAATTTGCTCCAGCATTCACAAGGGAAGCACACGATTCAGAGATCAAGTGAGAGGAACCATGTCCGAGCTCATGTACCTGCGCCCTTGCAAGCCCTTCCCTAAGCACTCGAACCGCTGCAACAACGACGCCTACGCTGTTGCTCGCCAATTTGCGTCCCGACGGCGCACCGCCGCGGGGTCACAACTTCCATAACTCCGGTGATGCTACGCCAGATCTGCATCATTGGGCCGCCGCCGTCGATGCCGATGAAAAGCCGAGATACAGGGGAGAGGAGAAGTCGGCGATGGGGTGGAGCTTCCCTCGAGTCATCGGCGGGGATGAAGTAACGACTCGGGAGAAGAGTTGCGGCGTGCGATGCTGCTGCATTCCATACATCGAGCGCTGGAATTGTGGATGGAATCGACGATTCAAATTCAGGGGCAGCCAAACACCTCGACAACGGAATCCGATTCCAATTCCGAGATCCGGACTCCATTACTGGCAGCCAAACAGGGTGTATTACTTATTTTCTTTTGCAAGTTCAGACAGTCAAGACAGCACAGAGATCCAAAAGTAAAGATAACAATAGAAACAAAATAAGTACTCTTTCTCATGGGAAAAAACATCTCTCTGAAAAACTAGCTTTGAAACTATCTGCTGAACTCTCAATGTAATTATTGTCGATCGACAGAATTAAAATTGTCGATAGCTCATCTGCAACTCTCTTTTTTCCATATCTTGAACTGTGCAAAAAGAAGAAGAAGAAGTTGTAGCATAAATTAGAACAGTAAAGAAAAGCAATTTACTAATTTGTATGAAAAGATGCTAAGAGAATTGCACTTGAGTTCAGACATAAAGATTGCTCCTGGTTATCCAGGCAACAAGCAGCACAAGGATGAAAATTAATGACAAAGTAAAACCAGCGGTGCATACTACTTTTTTAGATTAGTTTTAGTGGAATAACTCACCAGCCAGAAAAGATGTTTGATGATCTTGCAATTAGTTGCAACTTATAATTTGTTATTCTTCAGAATGCTTCGCAATGAGCCATTGTGACATGCTTCATTGTAAATTACTTCATATTCATCTGTCCCACTCTACAAAGCAAACCTGCCAAACCAAAACCTCAAATGATTATATGGGCATAGAGAAGTGTCACTACAAAAAGATATAAACAAGGGATACCATTGTTCCATAAGGCGAATGAAGCTAAGTAGCTAACTGAACCAAGTTCATCCCTCCTTTATACCAAAATCTGAAATAAGATCCAGGTAGCTCAAGAAGCTGCTCCAGCTTTGTCGAACAGGGGAGGCACATGTACCAAAATGGAGGAATCAATTAAAAAACATTTGATCTGATAGACATTAATCAAGAAACTGCAATTATATCAAACTACTTGGCGATTTTTCTTGCACAAAACGTGACTTCTGCCTTCACTCAAAAGCCTCACATTCTGGTTGAATTTACAATACCAATGAATACATTAACCTGCTAGGCAAATAAGTAAGGTTTGAAGTTTTCTTTTTCACAATATCAGTAACTTGCAGAACCTTTTAAGAAGTCAAAAAAGTGTAGAAGATGGGCAGACATTCCTATGCACAAAAATTAAGTCTTTAACATAGTAACAGTGGAAAAAAATATGCGTGGGATGGTGAGAATTTGAGGCTCTCCTTTAGAAGGAATGTTTCTCAAAGGCTTTTAAATATGTGGCATGATTTAGTGAGTATCGCTGAATCAATTGTTTTTAGTGAGGATTGTGATTCTATTATCTGGCATTTTGATTCTAAAGGGGTGTATACTGTTCAATCTCTTTATGCTGTTGTCAGTTTTAGAGGGGTTCAGCCTGTGTTTATTCTGCGATCTGAAAATTAATGTTCCTCCTAGAATTCATGTGTTTCTCTGGTTGTTGGCTAATAATAGATTGATGGCTAGAGATAATCTAACTAAGAGGCAAAAGGTGGAGGATACTACTTGTTTGTTCTGTACAGAACCTGAATCCATATCTCACTTATTCTTTGCTTGCTGCGTTAGTAAAGCTATTTGGCATGAAGTTGCTAATACTCTAAATTTGAATTTGGGTGATTCTTTTGAAAACGTGGCTCGTTGGTGGATTAGTAGAAAGAAACATGCTGTTATTAATGTTTGTACTCCTGCTACGTTTTGGACAATCTGGAAACTGCGAAACTCTTTGTGTTTTCAGGGAGAAAGTTGGAAGGAGATTCGTGTGATTTTGGGTCAGATCGCAAGGAGACTGAGAAGCTGGTTGGTTTTGCTAAGGGAAGATCAGAGATGTCAAGTGGAGGGTGTGGCAAGAAATCTGGAAGAAAAGGCTAGCCGGGTGCTGAGTCTCGGCTGGAACCAAAGAGAGATCGCAAAAAGCGTAAATTTGCGGAATCTTCAGGATCTGGAGGAAGTCTGATTGTGTGCGAATTCAGTAATCGCTGATCGCTTAGAGCTGGGTGCTGGAGATATTCTCAAAGTGATGTTGCCGCTGCTCCTGGGAGTAATTTTCACCGAGGTTCTGTCTGACTTTGCAATACAAGAGGATGGTCATGTTCCTGTCCCTGATCTGGAAATCTGCACAAGTTATATCAGTAGTCTGGTTGCTGGCAAATATGCAATGAAGTTTTGGTTGTAGCTTCTGGTATTGGGTAATGTTGTAACTTGTAAGGATATGTTGTTCGGTGGTTTGAATTGTTTCTAGTAGGTCTTATGATCTTTTGTGCTGGTTGTGAACACATGTGGACACATTTTGCTAGTTTCTTAATTGAAACTGGGGCATTAGGTTTTGATGTCCTTTTGATAAAAAAACAGTGGAAAAAACTTCAATTATAAGATTATATGGCAGAACAAACTATATGTTTTCAACAAAGATCAGCACTTGACTATTTTTGGTGTTCTGCTGAATCTGCCAGAGATAGATACAAAATCCACTTCATATAAGTAACTACCAATGGTACATATCATAATTTTGGAAGGTTAGAAAAGGTACGGAAAATTTCAACCACATAGTGAGCTCTCGTATGAGCAGTAGCTCTAGGTATTTTACCCATGGCCATGGGAGAAATCTGTCAGGCGTGTAAACCATTATTGGTATCCATTCAATAATAGCCACATATATGCTCATAATTTTCTCTATAACAACATTACACAAATGATGAGATGCTGACATGTGAAAGAGCAGAGTCTACGAGTACATGAAACAGAGAAATAATAACTGTGTTAATTCTAGTGTCAAACTTGCCCTTCCCCTTTTCATACTTGCCAGTTGCCAACATAGACATAGAAAGGTTCAGACCACAAAGAATGATATATGTACAATTGTGCATTATTTCTTAAGATTCACTTTACTTATGGTGCAACAGTGCAATATGAGCTATACAATAGTATCAGCAAAGCATGAGGCAAAACAGGACAGTAAAATTAAGATGTCAAGCATTGCCAACAGTAGAAGTACTAAAGTAGCAATGGTAATTAATTTTCATTTTAAAAAAGAAAATAGGCCAATGCACTACTGCAGATGCTCACAAAAGAAAACAAATGGGAAGATGCGAAGAGGCCTGAATAACATGTGCGAGACATTAGGAACAGACACACTGGAAATATTCTCTGAATTTTGTGAAAAAATAAATGAGATAGTCGGACATTAACGCAGAGTATGAATTACACTTTCTAAAATAATATTGTCTGAAGACCATTGTTACCTCGTAACAAGAGCCTACATTCCAATTAAAACTACATTTGTTTCAGAATATGACCATTAGACCATATATGTATTTAATTCATATCAGTATCTTGCTAGAGAAGACATAAGCGTATTCATTCTAAAGTCACATATTTGAGCTTACGAAATAAAAGTAACTAGACCTATGCCTAGGTACCCGAATTGACAGCAGTTATTTTGTTCAACATCATAATCAATCGGACTTAACATTGTGGTCAATTTTGTGATATGTAATTTCAAGGATTTCATAAGATTTGGTTGTTTTACTTCATTTTTCTCTAAGAAGCTTGCAATGTCAAAATTCTCTTCCCTTCTAGTTGACGTCTAAAAATGCCATCTTTTCCGTATCTTCTGCAATGTGTTACTCCAGCATTGAACACTTCCGTTTGATCAATTTCAAGAACTGGCCACTGTACAAGTCTACATAGCCGAAAATTTCTAGATCTTGGACAGTGAAGTGTGCAAGGATATGAATGAATACACTGAAAACAATAAATTTACATTATTTCTTCGCACACATAATCTGATGGTGAAACCAAAGGGTTCTCCTGTTGTATTACAGCACTGTAACATCTAAGGAAACAAGCACCAAGTCAATACATATGATGACTCCAGCAGTTCAACAGTATAGTGTCCCTTGTAACAAAGCATACCTGTAACCGAATTCTGTCAAATGGGAACTACAATCTTCTCCTGGAATGGTTGGCAGACCCTAGCGTCCCTTCAAATAGGTCAGACAGTTGATTCTCCAAGTCCTCTGGGGTGTACTTTATGTATTTTCCTGACTTCCTTCCACTATCCACTAGACTACCATACCTTCCCAGAAAAGCACGGTATGCTGGAATCAAAATTTCAGATATAGATATCTTGAGCTCTTCACGGAGCTGAGGATCTGGTACCTTCCAGAGCGTTTGACTCCTATATATGTCATCAAAGGCCAAGTTGAAGTTCTTAAATTTCTCCTTGACCCTAGAGCTTGAATTCCCGCTACCACTACCGCTTCCACTCCAGCTACCATGCCCATCATCCTTGAGATAAGACAAAACCTTTGTCCACGATACTCTAAGGTAGCTCTTTGAATTTTGTGAATCTTCCCACGTCGTCGTATCCAATGATAACCTAAAATCCTCCCAAGCTCAGAATCCTTCACCTTCTGGACAATATAGAATGTATTATTCATGGAAAATATGCACTGCAGTGCTCCATCCTCATAAAGTTTAGACTTTTCCTCCAAATTGGCCTCTAAATAAGATGTCAGCTTCACCAAACGGTGTCCAAGTGGGGTCAAGCTCTCCAGATACTCCTCATCATCAGCAGCACCTCTATCTGAAGCATTATGATTTACATCTCCAGCAGCATCACCATCCAAGAGTTTGTCAAGTGTGTCACTGTAAACGACCAACAATCTAAGATAGTTCATCACATAACGTGTCATTGGGTGGATCTCACCCGCCATCATAGGCCGTCGTGATGACTCCTGTTGTAGAACCTTCCCAAATTCGAGAAGGTTGCCCTTCACTGCATCCCCGAGTCTTTCAAGAACGCCCTCTAAATCACGGATCACATCGTCCCCAGAACTCCCAAAGAACAGCTCCTTCAGTTCGGGGATCACCTCAGCAAGTGCCTCATACATGTCAAGAATCCGAGAGACCTTCTCCGGCGAGCGAGGGCACACAGCTACAGCATCCCCAAAGTTAAGAATCTGCATTATGCAACCCTTGGTCGATTCAACAAAACACTCATCCCGCAGCTCATCGGCCACTACGAGCACTTGATCACAGAGACGACGCTCACCAGTCAGCAAGGAACGGACAACCGTCTTGACTCCATGCAACCACTTCTTCATCTTGTCATTCAGCTGCTTCCACTCCACGTGCTGCACCTCGTCGATGCTAAGCTGCTCGACACCCAACACAGTGAGGCACTCATCGAGCAGGTCACGCCGGATGCCGCAATACACCTGTGCAAGCTCACTTGCATACCCCGCACGGCCCATCCGCTCAGCAATGGCGCGCAAGTCACCGACAGCCTCAGGCCGCACCAGGTCGAACACCTGGTCATCGAAGGGGTTCCCCACCAGGCTGGCGCTGCGGGCGGTGTCCGGTGCGCCCTCCTGGCTGTGCGGGGTGGTGGGATCAAACTCCGAGGAGGTGTCGAGGTCGTCCATGGACTCTAGCGAAAGGCGGCTGAGCGAGCAGTAGAGCCCGCTGGCGTCCAGCCGCACCGCGTGGCGGAGCATGAGGTGCCGGAGCTCGTCCTCGAGCCGCGCCATGGCGAGCTGCACAGCGACGCCCGCCCGCCCGAGTGGGCAGCGGGCCCTCCGGCGGCGAGGTGGTCAACGGCGACGTCGACCGCCGCAAGGTAGTGGGCGGCGTCGTCCTCGGGTGCCTCGAATACGAGCGCCTCCGGGGTGGTGTCCCAGAGGTGGATGAGCTGCTCGGCCGCGTCGAAGGCAGCGAGGGAGTGGACCTTGGCCTCGGAGGGGTCGGCGGCGACGTCGGAGGGGGAGGGGGAGGGCGACGGTAAGAGATCGGCGGTGATGGAGGAGAGTCGGTGGTCGAAGCCGGAGAGGATGAGGCTCGTGTCGTCGGCGGCGTTCTTGGACGTGGCGAGCGACTTGACGATGTGCTGCGCCGCGGCGAGGACCTTGACGTTGCCGACGACGGCGCCGGCCAGAGCCGCGGGCACGGCATCCTCCTCCGGCAGCTGCGGCGGCGACGGCGGCACCGACATCGCCGGCGGCTGCTAGGGTTTGGTCGTCGCGGTTCGCTTGGGAGTTACCGCCGCGGCTCTGGGAGTTCGCTGGCCACAGTAGACAGCAGTAAACGGCGGGAGGGCGGGCGGGTAGAGCCGTAGAGGAGAGGCGAAGGAGAAGGAAGCAAATGGCAACGCTGTTAGCTAGGGGTGTAAACAGGTGGGTTCCGGACGGGTGGTAGGTCATTCAATATCCTGCCTAATATTTTTCTCTAGGTGCAGTCGAATGCGACGCGGATAGTAAAAATCGGGTGAGAATGCGGGTAATGATAGCATTTTTCTCTGGACCGGTGAAATCGGGTTCGAGGTAGTGTCTTGAGACGGTATATCTGATGTTACTTCATCGGGTAGTGCGAAATACTTAGAATCGAAACATGCGATGAAAACAATCCAACTATCACACTAGTACATCACATAATACAAAGTCCAATACATAAAGTGAAATTCACATACATAATTCAACACATAGTTGAATTGGAGGAAGAACTTGGGTCAATTCAAAGGAATAGGAGGTAATGACAATAGTTTTGAACAACGTGAAATCACAAGCATCTGTAGTCTAGAAACCAGGTCATGTGCTCCTCTTGTTTAGGTTAATAGCAAGTAGAACATAATTGAGATATTTACCTTGTTAGAAATTTATAAATTTTCTTGAGTGTGATCATGATCTCAAATTTTTATGAGAGATTACTAATTTCATCAGTATCATTATATAAAATTTTAAAAATTTTATAACATAGTTTGGATAATTTTTCATTTCGTTCAAATTTACCGATAAGCCTTTTAACAGGACAGTAGTACTGTTTAAATTTTTAAAACTTCATGACATTTGATCATCATCTGAAAATTTTATGATAATATTATAGATATGTCAGGACCATCCACAAAAAATTTCAAAATTTTATAACCTCGTTTGTTCTAATTTTCATTCGGTTCAAATTTGCCGGTCAGCGTTTTATCAGGATAGTAGCAATGTTTGAATTTTTTAAAAAAATTCAGATTTGATAATCACCTGAAAATTTAATGATAACATATCTGATGTGTCAGTAACCTTCAAAAAAAATTTAAAATTTTTCGACATCGTTTGATCTATTTTTGGTCAATGCAAGTTCGTCAAAATTTCAAGAATTAGTAGTACCCGCCGGTACCGAATTGTGAAAATTATCCGGTACCGTACCGACCGTACCGCCGGTATTGCCGATCCGTACCCTACCCGAACCCGAACCTAACCTACCGGGTACTACCGATGCATCTGCATCTGCGGGTAGTGTAAAATAGTTTTCCATTAGGATAATTTTGCATCCAGATGCATGCGGATCGGTATTACCCACCCATTTACACCCCTACTGTTAGCACTCCTTTGTTTTACGAGGACTCCATGTCACCATATCACTCATGTGCATCCTACTCATGCCTCACACCCATGTATACATACAATGGTCATATCTGTACAATCACTCATATATGTATAAACATACAATCAAACGATCTAGAGCACTTAATTTATATCCAACGAAGTCTGGCGAGAGGTGTTCACAAATTTAGGCGGAGAGAAGAGATGGAGGTGAGGCGGAGGGTTTAAGGGGTGTTTGGGACTCACTCCACCAAAATCTGGAGTTGGTAGAGCAGGTATATCTAACTCGAAATTTACTGAGTTGGAGCGTGGGTACATTAACAGTGTTTAGGCAGACCATCTTGTTTACATTTTAGACTAAAAATATAAACTTAATTTACTTTATTTTAGCCTATAAATTTCAGATTTAAGCTGGAGCTGGAGCTGGGAGTTGGAGCTCTCCCAAACAGGACCTAAATATAAAAATAATAAACCAGCGTTGGATATAAATTAGATACTTCAGATTACTTGATTGACGCTTATATATATATATATATATACTGTTAGAAAAAATTTTAAAGACTTTTTAGCCTCAGGAGCGCTAACATACGCTATCTCACTAAAAACACTTCTTGTACCATTTTAATTTATGAGTAGCCGCGTCGAACCCGACGCGGGCTGGTGCCAGTTGCCACAGAGCTTGAGCTACGGCTCAGTCCTCCTGTTAGCTCATTTTTTTAGTTAATAGGGAACCTAAAGGTTAGAGGCACAAGGGATGATGTTCCAAGCAAACAATAACTCCGATCATCTCGGCTATTGAATTCTGATCGGACGGTATACGAAGATGATTTGTCCATGTCACTCAAACTAAGCTCACAGATAAATGTCGTATACTCGTATTACCGTCAGCCTGAATCTGAAAGCTGAAGGTCAGATCGCAGACGCTGCGACGCAATGCTGAGCTAGACACGGTTTCCAAGATCGATGCGATCTAACGCTTCGATATTTTGGCAATGCCAGACGTTCTCGAAACTTGCTACCTGATGAAGCTACTCGATGCGTGGGTGCGGTGCACGCCGCGTCGTGCTGCGCTAACCGTAGCGTAAAATTCCGGTCTTTCTGTGAAGAAAGAAATTAAATTGTAATTTTAAAAAATCTCTGGGATAAATCACATAATTTTCGCAACGCTCGCTGTAATTTTTAAAGGTTTCCGAGGCTTTGGGATAATTTTTTTTGGGTAGTTTTAAAAAGTTTGCTTGACTCTAGGATATTTTTTTTCAAGGCATCTCCGAAAATAGGGCAATGTGTACACGCTGACGCACGGCGTGCGCATACGCCAGACCCAACACGAAATCTAGGCCTTCCCGTGAAGGAAAGGACCTAGATGTAATTTTAAAAAATAGACAAATCGTACAATTCTCACAATGCGCGCTGTAATTTTAAAAAGATTCTAGGATTTCAGAGTAATTTTTTTTGGGGGTGGGGCATTTCTGAAAAACATGGGCCTTCCCGCGAAGAAAAGGACCTAGATGCAATTTTTAAAAAATCCTCGACAAAAAATCATATTTTTAGGTCTTTTCCGGCAGAAAGGATCTGTATGTAATACTACGAATTTTCGAGGATCTTTTGGCAAATAATAAGGCCACGCGGCTGCGCCACGCGTCGTGTGGGGGGAAAATTCGGCGGGCAGAAGCGCGCGCGGTGCCAGGGACTCGAACGCACACCGCGGGCGTCACGTGCGAAGCGGAGGCCATTTAAGTTTCATCGTAGTGATTAATTAGTTAAGCCGACGATGGATTAGCCATGGGGCGACGCGGCATGCGGCGTGCCACGCGGTCCAAAGGCGACGTGGACACGGTGAGAGCACGCGAAAGCTATGGCCTTTAATACAATATATAATTTAGTTTCCAGAACAAAATCACCATGTGTTGATGGTTAGCCCGCGCAAGTTTTTGCGCCTATTTTTGCTTAGGATCATCTGAATTCCGATCAGACAGCCAAAACAAAAATGGTTTACTTGTTCTGCAGTTCCGACGACCCAATCTTCGAGCATTGTGTACACAAAAGTCTGGACCGTGTACACTTCGGCTAGATGGTTGATGCACTGCAAGGCAAAAGAAACCGCCCGTGACAATGGACTCGATAGAAGAGGATAAGAACAAGCTTCAACCGTTCCAATGAGCTGGCCAGGCACATCTGCTTCACACACGCACACTTGTATGCCACGGTGATGTATTTATTGCTTGGATGGCCTTGGAGAGGCCCGTGGGGTACATAATTTTTTTGTTGAAACCCTTACTTGGTTGACTGGATGCAAAAAGCAGCTAGACCCGTGAGATGCAAGATTTTCTTTTAGAGTGTTTCACTTTTCGTCGAAAGCCGCTTAAAATTCACGAGTATCGCTTCAGTTCAGAAAAGGATTTCATTCAGTTTACCGCTCAAGTTTAAATTCGAATTTTAAAAATCTGAAAGATTTTAAAAATTATCAAAAGTTCTCTAAAATTAGTATTAATAGCTTTATAACCTCTAGTGTGAATATTTTTTGAAAAAACGAAGTTTGAAATTTTACAACATTTTTTATTTTTCCTAACTTTTTAACATGTCCGATTTTCGAAAACCACTAGAAATTCGCCGCGTTTCAAGCGGCTTTCGTTTTCGTTTGAATTTCGCTCCGCGGTTTAACCAGATTTCAAATTTGTTTAACTTTCGAAACCGTTCAATTGTTCCTGAATTTTGGTACCGCTATCTCGTCGAAATCCAAGATCGAAACGGGCATTGTTAATCCTAGCCAAGCTAGCTGGAAACGTAAAAATGAACTTCCCTCTGCAACTAGTCCAAGTTAATTGTGTGATTAGAGAATGATTAGCGCATATTATAAGTCGTTACTGTAGCTTATTAACCATTAATCCACTTTAATATACACTAGTACTGCTTGATATGAATTATGAAGTAGTCATTCTTAATCACACAGTTAGTTGCCCTGGCTGCGGAGGGCAGCTCGTTTTTGCGTTTCCAGCTAGCCTAGCTCTAGAGGTATCTCGCATCTCGCTCTTTTTTTTTCATACTGACAACCAAACAAGTTTTTCACAAAAGATTCTACATCCCACGGTCCTGGCTGCAGGCCATTCAAGCAATCAAAGACATCAAAGAGATTCTAAGCTAAATTAAAGATTTGCTAACAATTTTTTCAACTTTCACACTTTGCAACTAGCATCTCATATGCAATCAACCAAACAACTTCCTCACAGACGTAGGCTTACCATATTAGACAACCAAACAACCACACTTGCATCCCAAAAGCCTGGCTTAGCCTAGCCTTGTTGCTTTTTTGAGCCGGGCTAGGAACATCAATTAACCAGACAGATCGACCTCGTGTTTGGTTTTCTTTCCTGGAGTTGTTGCAGATCTTGCACTTCTTAGCAGTATAGTATACTAGCAATAATAGCGCGCTACATTGCGCCGTTCTATAGAGTTGATAAGACCCGTCGGCAAATCCATGAGAATCGTATTTTCGGTTTTCATATCTTGTTAAAAAATAGGTCGTTAGCTATAAACCTTCAAAGAATCTACGTTTTTTTTAGAAAACCGCGGTTACAACCCGTCGTCTGATAAAAGTTGTCGAATTTTCGATTTCCGTTTTTTTACGCATTTCGGGATATTTGATCGTCTTTTTGCTTTTTGTGTTTGTTAAAAAAAAATGGGTCGTTAGGACCAGCCGGCGAATCTATGGGTCGCTATAATTCTCTGGACGAATCTATGTTTTTCTAAAAACCACGGCTATGACCCATTGGCAAATTCATAGGTTGTTATAAACCTTGACGAATCCGTGTTTTTTTACGATCGTGTTTTATTTAGAAAATTACGGTTGAATGCGGTTGAATCCGTGTTTTTGTTTGTTTTTGTGTTTGCTAAAAAAATGGGTCGTTAGGATTGCACGAATCTACGGTCGCTATAAATCTTTGGACGAATCTATTTTTAAAAAAAATCCACGGTTATGACCGTTGGCAAATACATAAGTTGTTATAAACCTTCGAAATCCGTGTTTTTTGTCGATCGTGTTTTATTTAGAAAATTGCGTTGAATCGTGTTTTTTAAAAGAAAAGTCTGTGTTTTTTATGTATTCCCTTTTTAAAAGGTGCTTTCGAACGGAGTGAATCCATGAACCGCTATAAACCTTCGATTAATCTGGTTTTTGGTTTTTGTGTTTGTTAAAAAATGGATCGTTAGGACCCGCGTAATCTATGGGTCGCTATAAATCTTGACGAATCTACATTTTTTTAAAAAAAACCAGCGGTTATGACCCGTTGCAAATCCATAAGTTGCTATAAACCTTCGACGAATCTGTGTTTTTTCGGTGACGAAAACATTTTTTCCTAGTTTTTTGGGTGACGAAAACATTTTTTCAAGGAAAAATGGAGAAAGGACCTGAACGTAAGAAGCAGGAACTTGTTTGTTATTTTTTTGGACCTGTTTGCTATCCTGAAAAATTAGAAAAGGGCTTATTCGCGATTTGAATTTAACGGGAGGTTTTCCCGTAAAATACCGCGCCAGGGACCCAAACGCGAAGAAAAAAATATCTTCATCTCACAAAAAATCGCGAAGGACCTATTCGTAAACCGTAAGGACCTATCCGTAATTCGAAGAAATAGAGGAGCTTTTTTGCAAAACTGCCTTGGGGAATAGGTGGAATGCCTGCTCTCTCGGCAATCTCTAGCGTTATAAAGGATGGAATCATAGGACTGTACTACTGCATTGTACAATGGGATGTACGGTGTATGTTGTAATTATATTTGGAAATAAGCTTAACTAAGGTCTGCAATTGCAGCTGCCCAACTACCACGTGTGACTGAAATGAATTAGGTTCGTATTATACAGCGCGGGGTAGCTTTGTGGAGTCCATATCCGGGCTCAAAGCACATGCATCATTGGCGAAAGTTCTGAAATTACATGTATACAGTATGCAGTATTTACCAAAACATCAAACCACTGATACCGTTCATAAGCTTTACTGAATTGAAGAGCATGCCCATATAATCATAAAATTAAAGGGGGAAAAAGGCAGTAATGAGAGACTGACACTAGTTTGTCCACAAGAATGGGAAGCCTAAGGATCAACATACTACTAATCACGCAAAAAACTTAGTGCAACCCAAGGGTAGAACTAAGGTTTTAAATCGTGATTTTTGTGACCTTACGGTTGTCGGCGTATTTCGTCGGACAAGACCCCGTCAACGGATAGAGTTGACTACTCCCAAGATGGAAGGTAGGGTTCGATAGAGGGCGTCTTCGTGATTGGAAACCCTAATGACTCTTGCGAGAGATTCGAGGATCGACGGATCAATGACGCGATGATGTACCTAGGTTCAAGCCCCGGTAGCGGTAATAGCCCTATGTCCGCTAAATCTTTGTTGAGGAAAAATGGAGGCAATTACAATGGTTCTTTTGGTCTTGAGCTTAGGTGAGTTCTCGGTTTCGCTCTCCGATGGGATCGGATCCCCTTCTCCATGCGAAGAGCGCCCTTATATAGAAGGTGCGCTATCTTGATCTACAACTCATTAATTACACCCATCATTGCGGTCTTGTCAACCGACCCGACTCATTTATTACACCCGTCACTATAGCCTTGTCCTTCAAACCCTATTTAATGCCGTTGTATGGCCGCCGGCTCGAAAGTGACACTCTGCGGCGGGTTTGGTGAGAGGCGTCGGAGGATGGGCGGCGTCGTGTCGATAGCGAAATTCTTCATAATTAATAGCCACCACGGCGTGCGGGAAGGAGACTTCGGCGAAGCCTTCTCCTCAATCCTTTGGTTGCCTTCGTGGCCTGATGAGTGGGGCCCGATCGCCCACCCGCTCGCCAGGCCGACGCCCAGCGAGCAGAGCCTGATCGCCCACCTGCTCACCGAGCCAATTCACCAATTAGAATCCTGTGTTTACCGCACTAGTCCGGGATCAATCGCTAGTGCACACGCTTAACATCGGTAAGCATCATATCATACACACGATAAGAATAATAAGACTTTATTTATTGAATATAACTAGTGTATAATCTTATGATCACTTACATTATTCACCGCATGGGCTAGGTGAAAGTAAGCTTAAACAAATGCAGGGAAAGTATAGCAAAAGCGTAGATGTCCCATCAGCACACCACATGCGTCGACAAGGATTGGTCTAGTGACTCGCGTCCACCGAAAGTCCTCCTCCAATCTTGGCGATGATTCCTCCATTGTTGTTGTTGTTAAGCAAGGGTGAGTACACCAACACGTACTCAACAAGTTGTGCTGAATGCAATTCTATCATAACTATATGCGGCTTATTCCAAAGGAAAGGCTAAAGGTTCATTTGCAATCTGACATTTAAGAACACATACAGTATATAGATTGAAAAGACAGTAAAACAAATAATAACAAGTAAATAGATTCAGTGATTCTCAAATAAACCCAAGTTTTCCATCCTAAGTCAAGTTCTATTATCCACATGGCATCCTGCATCCCATCCGATTGTTCATTTTAATTAACTACCCCTTGACTGTAATTCCCGAGCATTGCTCAATATCGTGAGCACGGCTATCCGAATAGTTTGTACACTCTGCAGAGATTATGCACTTTACCCACATGATACAACCATGCACCACACAGCGAATGATTATAACAAAGCCTTTACAATGCATCCTCTTAACCCGTGCTACCGTGAGGTTTCAACACGAAGGTTACACCACCACAACAGGGCCCCCTCTTGCGCCATGTGAGTTTCTCCGTACACGGACTCACACCACCACGATAGCACTCAAGTTAAGCATTTGCAAATTAGTCACTAAGTGCCCATAGAACATGTGGTTGCATGATTGACTCAGGTCAAAGGCTCGCAAGGTTAGGTCCTTAGGATTGATTAAAGTAAGACTTGCACATACCCTCAGCTCCACTGAGCCCACCCTGGCACACTTGCTCCTTCCACTTGCTTCAATCTAAAATGATTAACCCCCGGTTGGTTACCAAGCACCACGTGCTACTCACAAATCAACATCGTTGTGTGACCTCCCCGCCACGACAACTCAATCTCTTTGTGTGACCACACATGACACACAAATTAACATCATTGTTCTATATTCCATTAGTCAAGATTAGTAATCAACATTTCATGAACATGTGATGACGTGGCATGGCTAAGCAATTCTATTCCGTTCTAACCATCCATGTTGATTTCATTATTAACCAACTATAGTGAACCAACCTAAGGTGACAAGTGGATTATGGCATACAAATAACAAGGTAGGGTGTAATTCAAAGGGTACATTAGCTAATCCCAAATTTAAGTTGAAATCAGTTGTACACATAAAATATCATGCAATAGGATAAATCAAAATAGCAATTTTGCAAACATGGGTGCAACATGATCAAAGCACAACTTGCCTTGCTTAAGCTCCTGGTCTTGGTCTAAAGATTGTTCTTGAGTTGCAAATTCCTCCTCCAAGCCTCGCACAATTCAACGCTACACGAATCGAGAAGAAATAGCAAATAAACACCAAAACCAAAGAACAAATAAACTCAAAAATTCAAATAAAAATCACCATTAGATATATCTCAATTTTACAAATTTTTAGGAATTTGAATCACCTCAATCGGAGTTTGTATGCAAAAGTTATAGCCTTTAGAAGTTTGAAAATAATTTAAATTGAATTTCTAGATTTAATAGAATTATTTTTATAAAGAAAATCCGAATTAATGACGTCAGCATGGCGCCGGCTCAATATGGTATACACGTGGCATAATCTGGACCATCTAAAATCGATCCAACGCTTATCAATTAATAGTTGACGTGGCTAAGCGTAACCATCCGATCTCGACGGACGACCGACGCTACTCGAGCACTTTATCGCACTTAAATGACGCGCACAATCGTGACCCTACAATCCTAATCTAACGGCGAGAACTTACCCAGACGGTTTGCTATTCACCGAGCGACGTGGCTCACTCTGGCGCCCGATGAGAATCCGACTACGAGACACTCGAGTTCGGCGATGGCGAGGCGGCTTGATTTCACCGGTCTTGAGGACGCACGACACCTCGACGGTGATTTGGCGATCTCGACGAAGAAGCGGTGAATCCGACGCGGTGCAATGTGAGGAACTTCGGATCCGGCTTGAATCGCTTGAAGAGAATCCGGCGAGCGAAACTTCGTGGAACGCCCCGGATCTCGCGAGCTCCGAGACTCTTGGCGTTCCTCTGGCGGCACGCAAGGACAAAAAGGCGTGGTGAGTTGTGGCGATTCTCGGAGAGGTACCCGACCCTTAAATACCCTCGCGCAAAACTCTGAAAGTCTTCCTCGGACACGCAAGCGCAGGATGAACAGACTCGAGTCCTCCACGGAGACGACAACTACTAGCGCACGATCTTGATCCGACGACCACGATAGAATGTAAGTTTCAAATCGGTATCGGCTAATGAGGTCCGTGCGATAAGAATCTAACTATGCGATCACTTAGGGTTTCATAAATGACGCGTGGCGAATCGATCGTTGGATTTTGATCCGACGGCGATGATCGACTTCTCGTGGCTTGAGCGATCGGGCCGCCCAACACTGTTCACAAGGATTTTTCCGGTTTTGCATTTTAAATAATTCGAGAAAATAATTTGATTTATTTAGGGCACTAAAATACTCTAAAATTCCGAAAAAATCTCAAAAATACTTTGAGACATTCTGGACTTAAATAAAATATTTTTGGCAAAACTTTATTTTAAAATTTTCTTTTTATAATTAATTCTCAACAAAAGGCTATTTACTTTATTTCAAAATAATTCAAATAAATCTCGAAAATCCAAATAAGTTCGAAAATTCACAAAAATCATAAATTGCAATAAAATAATATTAAAAAATTAAAATGTCTAAAATTGGAATGTTACAAACCTCCCCTATAGAATCTCGACCCCAAGATTCGAGTATTAGAGAATAGGTTAGGAAATCGCCTCGAGATCTTCCTCACGCTCGAGGTTGCTTCATTTTACGAATGATTACTCCATTGAACTCTACAAAGCGAGTAGACTTATTTACGGTCCTCGCTCCACTATATCCAAAATCTTAATAAATTTGCTCTTTATAAGTCAAATCCTCCTGCTACTCGATAGCTTCTAATAGTGTTTGTTCTGCGACACTCTAAGACATTTCTTAAGGCTGCGACCGTGAAACACATCATGGACTCTGCCAATGTGTGGCAACTCAAGCGATCATAACCTCTCTCGGCGACTCAAAATCTTAAATGGCCCAACATATCTAGGTGCAAATTTTCCTTTGACGTTGAACCTTTTTACACCTTTCAGAGGAGTAACTCTAAGATATACGAAATCATTGGGTTCGAAACTCAAATCACGACAGCGATTATCGGCATAGCTTTTACGCCTTATTTGTCTTTGTTCTCAATCTTTCCCGATCATGGCAACTTGCTCTTGACCTCCTGAGCAACTCGAGGCCCAAACACAACGCTCCTGTTTCATTCCAATTTAACGGGGTATGACAAGCACGAACATATAAGGCTTCAAATGGTGACATTTGCAAACTAGCTTAGTAACTATTGTTATAACTGAATTCGCATATATATATGGCAAACATTTATCCCAAGAGGTACTATATGATATCACACATGCTCTCAATATATCTTCTAGAATCGATTTACTCTTTTACGTCGACCATACATGCGGATGATAAGCGTACTAAAATTCAAGCGGGTCCCCATTGCTTCATGCAATTTATCCCAAAATCTTGAGGTAAATTGGGTACTAGGATCCGATACTATTTTCTTAGGCACACCATGTAAATATACAATTCTTGACATGTATAATTCCGCAATTGAACTCCTAAATAAGTTGTCTTTCTTTGGAATGAAGTGAGCAACTTTGGTCAGCCGATCAATGATGACCCATATGGAATCATAACCCTTTGAGTCTTAGGCAACCCGGTGATAAAATCCATACCAATCTCCTCCCATTTCCATTCGGAATCTTTAATGGTGCAAAAGTCCTGCAGGCTTTTGATGCATCGCCTTTACCCTCTGGCACAAATCACATAATGCAACATGCTCTGCCACTTCACGCTTCATACTTGTACGAGAATCTTTTCTTAAGGTCGATACATC
>JAYEVE010000646.1:0-85650 GCA_036346375.1 Guadua angustifolia | reverse complement strand
CTTTAAACCTCTATTAAACTTTGAGGGTGTCAAATTTTGTTTAATAAAACTAAGAATTGAGTTATCCTAGAACCAACACTTCATGTCAATATCATGATGTGGTACAAAGTTGAAGGAGAAGCACCAAAACATGAGTAGTCCCACTGAACCAGTTGATTTACTAGTACGTGTAGGCAAGTAAAAAAGTTAAAGTTTGATGGATTTGATCAGATGCTGATGTTTGAATCCATACTATTTCCCCTTTTTTCTTACATTTTCTGTGCTGAAGTACCGTGAATAGTTGTTGATAGAGAAAATTGATCATATGCCCCAAAGTTCATGGCCCATTGCCAAAATTACCTCGAGCACATTGACATTGGTAAAATGCCTTAAAGTTTTATGAGCCGATTAACGATTTGCTTTTTTTTCTCCAAATTTTAATCGTTTTTATTGCCTGGCAACTTGAACCGGAGGCGAAACGACCAAAACACCCTAGGCTCCTTCCTTGGCTCCCCTTTTCTTCTCTCTTCTAAGATGAAGTAGCCTAGTGACGATGATTATCCACGAAGGCCCTTGGGGTTCCGAAAATTTACAAAGGCCATGCATGATTTTACATGATGGCCCTTGGGTTCCAGAGATTTACAAAGGGGTTCTGTGCCATCATTTTTTGCATGAAGGCCCCCTCAGGGTTCCATAAATTTATGAAGAAGCCTGCACCGATAGTTTTCCAAAAAAATACCTCGGGGTTTCGAAAATTTACTGAGAGGTCCTGCGTGTTTTCGTAAGGTTTTCCTTGCCATGAGCTAAGCCAAAATTCGTCCGGCCTGGCATAGCGCGAAAACCCTACCTAGTATATATACATGGAACTAGGGAATAATTAATAAAGCTAAGTAATGATGATGCGAATTCGACAGCATGGTTATTAAAACGTAAAACGAGAACGAAACGACCCACCCCTTTTTAACTTTTAAACGTTTAAACGAGTGTTGAAACGTAGTTTTAGACACCATTGCAAAACGAATATGGGGCAAAGATATATCACATATGTACCTTGATTTTGTGGTCTTCTTCCACATTAATCAATCAAGAATCTATTAAAACACCAGCCCAGCCCATCATATCCCAGTCGACCGGCCCAGCCCTTGCCTCTCTCTCTCCCACTCACTCCCCCTCTCTCTCTCTCTTCTCACGCATAGCCCAGCCCAGCATATCTCTTCTGTCTCGCTCTCTCCCCTGGATCAATCCACAGCTCCTCTCCTCTCCTCTCCCTCTCTCCCCGATCCATCCACCGCCGCCCCCGATCCATTAGGCGATGCAAAGGCCGAGTAAGAGGCGAGCCGAGGAGAGCGCCGAATCGAGCTGTCGAGCGAGCGCCGAGCGAGAGGAGGAGCAAGAGGCGCGGCCGGATGGGGAAGGGAGGCGGAGGAGGAGGGTGAGGCAGAGGATTACCGATGGTGGAAGAGCGGGGGCGGCTATGGCGGCGGCGCGATCGCTGCTGGGTAAGGGTTCCTTCCTCCACGGCTCCGCACGGCCGTGAGTCTTTGGTCTCTTCTCCGTGTTTCTACGCCGCCGTCGGCGTAACGCCTCGACGTTTCTACTACTCGCACGCTCCGAGCGCTTACACGACGTTTTAATAACCATGTTCGACGGTGAAAAGGTGGTGCTTGTTTTCATGCACCAACCTGTAGTTATGACGCAAATTATTGCTACAACTAATACTCCATATATTAAATCTCCAAGGGTTCATTGAAATAACCCAAAAATTTCAAAATGGTTCTCTTTTGCCTTCTTTGATTTTATTGGATTTTATTCGGATTTAATTCGCATTTAATTGGAATTTTCTTGTCTTCTTGCCATTTTCGAAACCATACCCAAAATCGCTTTCCTTTTCTGGAAAACCTGTTTCCTCTTTTCATTGCCTTCTTCTTCCTCGCGCTGCTGTACCAGACGCCTGTTTTTCTTCCCCAGCCCCTCGCCTTGGCATCATACTACCATGACGCTTGCCGACTCACCACTCTCATGACCTCCCCTACCTCGCCATCATACCACCTGCAGACACCTCGCACCATGGTTTTCTTCCCAGCCGCCACGCCCTCGCTTCAATCTCGAACGCATAACGCCTCCGGACAAAATCCGCACTCCCGACTCCGCCACTTTCTACCTCCCTACCTGCGCCTGCAGTAGGCCACGACGCCGCCACTTTTATTTTTCGCGGCTACGCGCCCTCGTTTTCCTCTCGCGCCCGCCGCCACCGTTCTCTCTCTCCTCCGTCTGACGCTCTCCCCTCCTCGATGCCCTATTTAAACCCCGAGCACCGCCATTGTCGCCTCCCCGAACTCCCCGTCACGCCTAACCCAATTCTCCACTCCATCCTCCCGGGACCTCCGCTTCCATCGCCGGCTTGAAGCTTCTTCCCGCCTCCAGGTTGACCACCGCCAAGCTCCTCCGCTCCTCTCTCCTCCATTTCTCTACACCCCGAACTCACCTTGAGCTCCTCATGCTCCCTAGCCACTCCATTTCTTCCCGTCGCTTAAATCGCGGGATCGCTCAAGGTCTTCCTCCTCTCCGTGTGAGCTGCGCCTCGCCTCATTTCCCAAATCTCATTTGGCGGTGCCCCACTGCCACCCGCGCTCTCTCTTCATTGACAGCAACCCAGTCGTCGGCTCCTGTCGCCCCTCATCGCCATCCGGGCCGCATGTCGGGGCTCGGCGTCTTGGCAAGACCCCGCTGCGTCGGCTGGCGCTTTCTCTCTCAATATGAGACACGCTTCCTTCGGCCTTGTCCGAATGGACGCTGGCTATCAGGCTTGCCCACGAAAAGAAATTCGTTTCCTTTTATTTTCCTTTTCCGTTTTGAATTCGGTTTAATTCAAAATTCAAAAGAAATTCAAAAAATCCAAAAACTCCCAAAAATCCACAAATGCCCAAAATACATTTTCTTGACCGTCTCGGCACCACGAGTCCAAAATGATCTCCGTTTACATAAAACCAAGTCGAGAAAAATTCCAAAAAATACCCTTGAGCTCAGTTTCGTCCATTCTTTCTCTCAGAGCTTTCCTTCTCGTTTCTTTTTCTTTATTTTTATTTATTCGTTTATTTATTGTTTGCATTTTCTCGCTAGACCCGACGTGAGCAACCGTTCAAGACGAATCTTGAGCCGGGAGCCGTTCTCGAAAGCAAATACGAAGCAAGCACCGCTTCAAGCCGACCACGACGCCGACACTTTCTATTTAGGCGAACCCTCGACCACGCAAGGCAAGCCACACTCCTTGAACATGTTGAACCCAATTCCATTACAGATATTTACGTATCTTCACATCGCATTATTATTTCTTTGGTATTTTAGAAAATAAGAAATGTGGTAGTTTCAATGACATGATTAGATACCACCCAACACTAAACTCCTTGCTACGCCTTAATCCCTTTTTAACCTTAGGATATAAAATATTGAACCCTCGTAAAGGTAGCAATTCATACAATTATTACTTTTAGACAAATGCTTAATCTCAGAAGGATTGATTTGGAGGATGTTGGTTTTAAAAATTGCTACGGTGCGGGGGGATGACGATAGGCGGACCACGGAAGGTGGATGCGGTCCAATCCCCAACCGATGAAAGCCAATGGATGTGATGTGGTGGTGGTACAGTTGGTACCAATGTATTGTGGTATGTCATTTGGTGAGTCTTTGGCATTTAGGACCGAGGTCTTGGGCAAAAAAATAACTTCGATCCCGCTCAACCACAAGTTGGGCCGCCAATCTCATTGACTTGGTCCATGGTAGCCCAAAGACATTGCACTTCCCTTTTAATACCTATAGGAAGTGGCGCCATTGAGGTTTGGCACCAGAGCAATCGGGCGAGCAGGAATGGAGATGCCATTTACCGATTCACGCAACGGTGGGTGTCCACAATATTCGGACCGCGACTCCCACGGCGGCCAATGGGTACTAATATTATGACCTTGGATAGCCCACTGGGTAGGAGCTAAAAAGGGGAAGTTCAACGAAATGCTATGACTATCTCGGTCGGGCCGCATGCATAAAAGTTGCATGTTGATTCCGGTGGCATTAATGGCCGTAGATGTCTTGTGGGTAAAGCTGAGCACCTCTGCAGAGTGATATCAATGGTATTCGAATACGCCGTGCTTCCGGTTAATGAAGCTGAGTTAAATTTAGGGTGATTCCTGTAACTGCGCCCCTGTAGCTTTTATAATTAAAATCTGTCGTGAAGGTGAACTTTGCAAAGATAAACCCCATGATATACTGCTATTTATGATTTGTGTTTCAAATGTAAAATAAAATTTATGTTTACAACTTGCATCCACAATACTTAAAGACACATGGCTACCTTTGTTTATCCTGCATGTAATATTCAGATTTTCCGTGTGGTTTGTTGAGTACGGTTGTGTACTCACCCTTGCTCCCAATCCCCCTCCATAGATTTCATTTGAAGATGACGAGCTCCGGAAGACCATAGATGACGATGTTATTTGGTTTTGGAGGCCTTGATCTATCTGCTCAAGCGTTTCTGTGGGCGATTACGTAATGTATTCGATGCTAGCCGCACCTTTGTAAAACCTTGGCCGTTAGGCCTTAATTCATCTATAAAATATTCGCATTTGCTCTTTTATCAAGCAATGTACACTTGGTTACCTGCAGCTAAATTCCTGGGTAGCTGCAAAGATATTTATATGCACCCTCTGAAAAGGGCGGTCCGTTACAGGTTCCGGCCTCCTTGTGTGTCCGTCTTGGGTTTAAGGCGATGTGGCGCAAGACGCAAATTGACGCGTTACGTGCTAGTTTGCTCCACTGTTTGCATGGCTTATATAATTTCGCTGATTGTTTGGGTGCTAACACGCCGTAGCGCGGTGGTAGAGTGCCTCCCTGCGAAGCCAAGGGCATCGGTGGAGGGTTTTTATGCCGTGCAAAACGTGGCAAGTCCTTCGGTTTTTTCTAGAGAGGTCCCTGCCATTTCTGAGAATTACACACAAATCCTTTTCTTTCGAAAAGACCCAAAAAAACCCACGTAGCACTTGTTTTTTTTCGGTAGGGTCCCAGGAATTTCTGAAAAATACGACCAGGTTCTTTTCTTCCGAAAAGACCCCAAAGAATCGGCTTTCAATGTTTTTAAAAGCCCTGCATAGATTATGCATTTCGGCGGTCTCTTTTCGGAAACCCTAAAAAACAGATTTCGCTGGTTTCTTTTGTGAAAAGGCACCTGAAAAATCCGCTTTTCACTGGAATTTTTCCCTGGCAAAAGCTGCTGGAAATTCGAGAATTACGTCCAGGTACATAGATTATGAGTTCGTGGTGGCTGGGCCAACTTTCGTAGACATTTCGAAAATTCCAAAATCCACGTCCTTTTTTGCGGAAAAGCTCCCTAAAAAAAGAAATTCTCTTTCTTTCGTGCAGGGAAATCCTGAAATCCATGTCCTTTTTTCGAAAAGGCTCCCTAAAAAAAAGAAATTCGTTTTCTTTCGTGCAGGCCGTTGGAAAATTCTGAAATTATGTCCATGTTCATTTTCTTTAGAGAAGACCCCCCTCAGTCTGTTTCTGTAGTGAGAAGGCCCTCCGAAATATTCAAAAATCCATCTAGGTCCGTTTTTAAAAGCACTCTTTTTCTACCAGAATTTTCATTTAAAACAAAACAGAGGAAAAAAGAAAAACATTTTTTTTGCTCTATTAATTGTTTTATTTCCCTAGTGTGAGCAACGCTTCCATGCTTTCCATCATAATACAAGTGAATCACGCAAACCACAGGACTTTTTTTATGAGAATTTATAGACTCTTGGCCGTGTAACCCATTCAAGATAACCTAGGTTGACCGCAGAGTTGACGCGTTCCCGTGGGTTCAACGCTACACACTCTCAGGATGTAGACTGCTAACTAAGGGAGTGTATAGGTATCATCCGGATGTTTTTATCTTAACTAACATCCAAATTTACCGGGCCGTTGGATCTAACATCCAAATTCACCGGGCCGTTGGATCAAATCATAAGATCGGATGTGGGCCATTGGATCTAACATCCAAATTCACCGGGCCGTTGGATCTAACATCCAAATTCACCGGGCCGTTGGATCAAATCATAAGATCGGATGTGGGCCGTTGGATCTAACATCCAATGGTTCTAGATTTGGATGATTTCAACCAAAAAAACATCCTGTTGATGTTTATCAAATCCCGCTAACTAATCCACTCACTGCATCATGGACTCTTCAAAATACTTCATCAAATGCTAAAGGCTTAAAAGCACTTCACCCAGCATCCATCCAACCTGCATTCCCTGTGTTCTCCAGTTCTCCTCTTCATCTGCCATGCCTCTTGCCTTAGCCATTTTTGTGTCTCTCATCTTCTCCCTGCATATTCCTGCATGTTCCGCAGCAGCAGGCGCGATTTCAGCTGGTGAGGCGCTCGTCGGCAACGACAAGCTTGTCTCTGGCAATGGCAGGTATGCCCTCGGCTTCTTCCAACCGGATGGTAAGTCCTCGCGACACACCCCCAAGCATTGGTACGTGGGCATATGGTTCAACAAGATCTCCAAGTTAACTCCGATATGGGTAGCAAATAGGGAGAGCCCAATTATAGGTCACCACAGAATGTCAAAGCTCACCATCTCCGATGATGGCAACCTTGTCATCCTCAACCTAGCCACCAGATCGACGGTTTGGTCGACTCGTGCCAATATCACAGCCAAGAACACCATGGCTGTACTCCAGGACAATGGAAACCTTGTCTTAATGGACGCTCCTAACACGTCCAACATCCTATGGCAGAGCTTCGACTACCCCACCGATATCATGCCTCCTGGTGCAAAGTTTGGCCGGGATAAGGTCACCGGTCTGAACCGCCGTCTTGTTTCCAAGAAGAGCTTGGCAGATCCAGCCCCTGGCCCATATTGCCTGGAATTAGACCCTACTGGTGCTGAACAATTCGTCTTCAAACTATGCAACTCGTCTGTAGTTTATTGGTCTACTGGCGAATGGAATGGTCAATACTTCAGCTCGATGCCAGAAATGTCAGGACGCACTCTTTTTGACTTCAATTTTATCAACAACAACCAAGAGGAGTATTTTGTATGCAATTTGCTAGAGAAAGAGTTAATATCTGTTAGCCTTTTGGACATATCTGGTCAAAACAAGTTTCTTATCTGGCTTGAGAGCAAGCAGGATTGGGTAACAATCTACACCCAGCCTAAAGATCAATGTGATGTCTACGCTACTTGTGGACCCTTCACTATCTGCAACAGCAACACACCCTCGCCGTGTGATTGCATGAAGGGCTTCTCGGTAAAATCAACTAAGGATTGGGAGCTACAGGATCGTACTGGCGGGTGCATAAGAAACACACCACTAGATTGCAGTACCAGGAACCAAAGCAGAACTGCTACAACAGACAAGTTCTACCCCTTGCCCGGTGTTGGATTGCCTGCGAAAGCCCATATTGTAGAATCTGCTGGCAGTGCAGACCAATGTGCGTTAGCCTGCCTGAGTGACTGCTCTTGCACTGCATATTCCTTTGGTAATACATGCTCCGTATGGAATGATGACTTGCTTAACGTCAGAAACTATGACAATGGAACTACTAGTGATAGAGAAATTCTCTACCTGCGCATCGCTGCCAAAGATGCCGAAAGTTGGAGAAATAGTAAGGGAGGAAAAGTTAAAATTATTGTTGCTGTCATCGTTCCAAGTGTGGGTGCTTTGAGTTTGTTGTCAGCTATTGCTGTCTGGCTTCTGGTAATCTGGAGGAACAAAAGGAAGCAATTTGTTGGCACATCTGACAACGTTCAAGGTGGCAATGGAATTGTGGCTTTCAGATACATTGATCTGCAACATGCAACTAAAAATTTCTCCGAGAAATTAGGAGGCGGCGGCTTTGGTTCTGTATTCAAAGGGTTTCTGAGTGACTCGACAGCTATTGCCGTGAAAAGGCTTGATGGTGCCAGACAAGGAGAGAAGCAATTCAGGGCTGAGGTGAGATCAATTGGAATCATCCAACATATCAATTTGGTTAAGCTCATTGGCTTCTGTTGTGAGAGCGATTGGAGGCTGCTTGTATATGAACATATGCCAAATCGCTCTCTTGATACACACCTTTTTCGTAGCCACACTATGGTCCTAAATTGGAGTACCCGTTACCAGATAGCGCTTGGGGTTGCTAGAGGATTGGCATACTTGCATGAGAGTTGCAGGGATTGCATAATACACTGTGATATTAAGCCAGAGAACATACTTCTTGATGCATCATTCGTTCCTAAGATTGCAGACTTCGGGATGGCAAAATTTGTCGGAAGGGATTTTAGCAGGGTTCTTACTACGCTAAGAGGAACTGTAGGGTATCTTGCACCCGAATGGATTAGTGGAGTGGCCATTACATCAAAAGTGGATGTCTACAGCTATGGGATGGTGTTGTTTGAAATCATGTCAGGTAGGAGGAACTCGTGCAAACAAAGTACAAGTGACGGTGATCATGTTGCATATTTCCCCGTTCAAGTTGCAAGCAAACTTCTCGAGGGAGATGTTGGAGTCCTGCTGGATGAGAAATTATGTGGGCATGCCAATTTGGATGAGGCCGAAAGAATCTGCAAGGTAGCTTGCTGGTGTATCCAAGAAGATGAGTCTGATCGGCCAACCATGGGTGAAGTGGTTCAAATTCTTGAGGGTTTATTAGAGCTTCAGTTGCCCCCAATGCCAAGATTGCTTGCAGTCCTAGCCTCCTAGGAAGCTCACATTGAACATGTCCAGAGCCCTTTTCTTTTGGTCCACCAATAGCCCTTTATGAAGAGGCAAAACTTTGACTGCTTAAGGTTAAGATGGGCAGTGGCACTTGATGAGAATAAATACTATGGGCATTTGTGCTTCAATGTTGTACAATTATTGTAAACTTATATCTTCTGAAATTTAAGCTTTGTGATGTAATACAGAGAGTGAGACTCTCCAAGGAAATAATAAGTTGATCTGTACATTCCAAAGTGGCGGATTAAGGAATTCATAAGGGTTACCGAAGTTTCAGTTGTACTGTACCCAACTTTTTTCTGCATTAGAATAATTTCAGTACTTGCTACCGAGGAATAGAAATGAGAAGCCATGGGCAACTATATCTATAAGAGGAATATAATTTTTATTAGATTTGATGAAATATCTCTACTACTTCTAATTAGGAGTTGGTGACAGTCGTCTGTTCTTCCTATCCACTATCATATATACTAGGCCGAAGATTGCAAGAGACTGACCCAAACTGAAGCTCACACCTTCCTCCAATCGTCTAGCCAAAAACCCTAACCTGACCTCAAGACCTGTCCCATCCCGATGTCAGAGGTGATTGCCGACTCCTCGCCGCACCACCCCCCGCCGTCGCCGTCCTCTTCGCCATCGTTCACCTAGTAGCAGTCGCATGGCCGCCATCCACCCCCTCCCGACGGTGACCCCCTCGCCCTCGGCGTCATCACCCTCACTGTCGTCTGCTTCCTCCTGATGACCTCTCCTCTCGCTTCTTATTGTATTTGATCGCCCAAGTGCTCCTTCCCGACATCATTGACGTCTTCCACCTACTTGAAATTCGTCTCCTCCTCTGGCTCCTCCACCTCCCTGATTCCGCATCCTACTCCGTCTCCCACAGACCTTGGCAGCAAGATCTAGGGTTGGACACGGCCTGAAGAAGTTGAGCAGCCCCCCATGGAGGCCTCAACGATGAGATCGAGCGGCTCATGCAGTGCAAGCTCCTCCCTGAGCTTGAGGTAACAGCCCCTCCTCCCCCACCCTTATTCCCCGCTGTCACTTCCTAAATCACCACGTTAGCGGCCGATTTCGTTGCCAGCAACCACCACGGTGGTGGGAGCAGCAACATCAACAAGGCAAAGGTCCATCCAAACTACATCAAGTGGACGATGACTGGGCATGCGGACTCGAGCGACGAGGGAGGTGATGGCGGATCTCAAATCCCAACAGCCGCTAAGGTGTGCCAAAATCGCTATCTCCCTCTCGATTCGCATCCTCCATCCCCTTCCCCTGTCCTCACATCCCGCTAGCTAAATCAGGGCTGAGGTGATGGTAGGCAACGGTGCAAGGTGGAATAGTAATGCAAATGGGTGCCTTGCCTCCACAGATGCGGCCTGGCTAGCCACAACCTGCACTGTACTTGTAACATTTCAAAAATCAAAATAAAATAAGAAATTAAATTTTAGAATTGAATTATATTTATTGATGCTTTTACGCATTTTCGAAGTTTTTTACGGATTTTCCTTGATGTTTGCTCTAATGGAAAAATCTTTATAAGTAATGGATAAATAACAATAATAACATATTATAACAATAAAATGCATAAAATTCTGGATAATCTCAAGAAATAACTAGAACCTCAATTCTAAATTTTAAAATGTCATATCAAAGCAATTATGAATGAAATGAAAGCCAATTAATGATCCTTGACTAGCAACAATAAACATGTCGATTTAAATAAAAAATCCAACCTTATTTCAAGCTAAAAATTTAATATTATCTTATGCAATGATAATTAAATCTACATTAAAAATATTAAAATAAATAATTAATTTGGTATATTTAAAAATTCAATTACGAGAAAAGTTAAAAATCTAGTAATACCAATGTCAAAATTTTAGTAAATAAAATATAAAGAATATAAAGTTGAAAATTTTTGTGAGACTAATACATCCATAAGGAATTTTCACAAAAGTTTCAAAAATTTGGAATAAAATATAAACTCCCGAAAAATTAAAAATGGAATTTACAAAATGAAGCATAGTGCATTGTCGAATTTTTATAAAAATTACAAGATATGATATGTAATCGATTCATTTAACCTCTCCTTGATCGACCTGTAGTTGGATCTCAATTTTGCTTGGCTTCACCCTTTACCTTCACTGCCGCATGGGGCCAAACTTCTGATCGGGCCCGTGAGATAGCCTCAGTGCCCTAACTTCTTCCTCCTTAGAATGCCTAAGGCCCCAAAGCAAAATTGCTCCTCTGTTTTTCTTTGAGTGCACTGTAGCTTCATCATTCTCTGCCATTTGCAACGTCCAGCCAACGCCGGTCTGCCACGACTCCGCCACGCTGCCATCGCCTAAGCATTTTGTGCTGCTTACGCATACCTTCCTCTGTTCTGGCACCGCAAAATCTCGATGAGTTCACATCCTGCTTCGAGCACAGTTGCACCTCTTCGCTGCCTATAAATACCATCTCGAGGTTGCAATAGCAAGCACATCACTTCCCCTCATCTCTCCCTCCCTCTCCTTAGCCGAAGAAACCTAATTTTTTTTCCTTGCCGCCATTGCCGAGAGCTTCAAAGCTTAGAGCCGAAAGCAATTCGTGTAGTATAAACACCCATTTCCAAATTGCTTCAGGTTGTACCATATGTGCTTCCTATTGAACAAAACCCCTCAAAAACATTTGAAGTGCTTCATGCAAAAACCACGTCACCGTGAGCCTTCTTCCTCACAGGTTGAGTCGCGGTGGTGCAACATCTTCGCCCATCTTCACTTCAATCGTCGGTAAAATGGGACCTCTAGAATTCCATAATGATTAAATTCATACTGAATCAAATTAAAATGCTCTTGTTCTTCATCATCGGCTAGTTAGTACCTTTGTCACTTCTAGCCTTCATTGGTGACCCACTTCTGACCATCGTTGCCAGTAATCAGACCTATCATCTGGTGCGCCTTGTCAAGCTCCCCCTCTCTCTGCCTCGCCTGTGCTAGAACCTCGTCAGAGAGCCATTGCCGGTGAGCCCTAGCCGCGGCTCTATTCTCTGTCATTGCTAAAGAGGCCCCCTTGGTGTAACACCCCGGCACCCCGTGCCCTGAATGTTACATCCTCACGAACCCAACAGATAGCACAAGGCACTAGAAACAATTTAACCATACAACTAAATTGTTTAGCAACATACCAAGATTATTAGAAATTTCGGCAGCACCTCCCCTAAAACTAGGACATCCACTCGTGAGACATGAAGATAGCATTTAACATAACAATATCATAAGCAACTAAAGGAACCAACCAAGCACAAAATAACTCCTACAAATTAATTATTACAAACCATGAGCTCATTAAGTTTGAAAACACAAGGCTAAAATGAACTACGATGATAAGCGTGATGTGCTACTACTCCCCATCCCAAAGATGCCGACTTCAGGAACCTACACATTTACAAAAGAAACGTGAGTCGAAGACTCACGCAAGTACAACAAAGTGGCAATATCAATATCAATTATCATGTGTAAACCATAAACATGTCCATATTTTGGAATACTACATTAACACGTATAACAAACAAAAAAGAAGAAATCACTATTAGTTACCTCATCCACTACCTTATTCACGATTTTCACATACCTCATTAGGCAACATTGAACGAGTCCACAACCCGATCCATTCTTAACCTGTAATTTACCCTCAACCCAAAGGTCATCTGCTGCCATTCACCATTAACTTTACCATGCAATGCTACCATGAAAATGAACACATATATATGATTAACACATTATTAGTTAATAACTCTCAATGAAATGAAACGCAAGTGGCAGTGCACGAGTTTTTATTTGCTTGCCCAGAACAACATTTCCAACATCAACATACAGTCGCAAAATGCCAGTATGGCTCAGTTACTTGAGCTGCACAATTCTCCCCCCACACCATGTAAAATTGCCAGCCAAAACGACGAAGGCGGGCCACAATAAAGAAGTGAAGAATCGAAGAAATTACCGGTCACATACTCCACTGATTGGTTCTAAACTGGAACCAGCCAATACTCCCAAATGGTGAGACCATGTAAATTGTAAGATCTGGCTAAAACTGTTAAACAGCCCACAAAAGACCTAATGGCCTAATTACCAAGAGTCAGAACCCATTGCAACCTCATATTAGTCAGAGGCTTTTCTATATGACCAAACCTTGCCCCATATCTAAAAGATAAAAGCCACCCACCATTCCTCCTATAGAATCCCTTCATCTGATGTTAGGGGTTTGCTAAGTATCCTTCACATCTCTCTCGATGATGGAACTACCAGAGAGTGACCACATTCTGTTCCTGAAAATTACTTGTCTTTTAATATTCCATTCACGACCATTTCATCGGCCTATTAGCAATAAACACTATTAAAAAACGGAAAGATGATATCTCCAAGGCCACATGAACGAGAGTTTAATCACATTTCGGATCCATTTGCTTCAAATAGTTTTTACCCATTAATTCTTGCCATAATGTACCAACAATTACAGCTTGAATAAATTGGTCGATTAGAACATAATCACCGCACAAAACCACGGTGCACAACTAAACATAGGAGGATCATAAATTAGATAAGAAAACCATATCGGCCGAGTATAACCGCCCACTCTCAACCATAATTCATCTAAACTTTTGCGAGCAATAAATGAAACAGAAGCATCATTTATTATAAAACAAGAAGTATCACATATTATAAAACAGAAGTATCACCTACTACTCACGCCCTATCCAACCCTCGATGTACTTGCCTTTAACGCGGGAAGAATGGGAAGCAGGAGGTTGCGGCCACCCTCTGAGGTCGCAATCTCTTTTCTTCTTCTCCGGCCAACTAGCAGGCCAAAAGGTGCAAGGTAATTTACTCACCCTTTGATAAGCAGAATAGCAAGTGGAAGCTACACTTAGCATTTTTTTAGGTATGCAGTAAGAGTAGTGGCAGACACACTTATTGAGTTAGTGCATACAAATGCTATATTGACCAAGGCTACTAATAATCTAAACATCTAACTTGGTTGGAAGAAAAGAAATAATTGAATAAGCAGGCTCATGAGCAAGCATTTCAACCATTATACCTACAACATAAACACTGAGCTTATGATCAACAACCAACAAAATTAGATACTTTAGCACCCTCATTTGGGTTGACCATAACAAGTGGATCAGACTATATGCACAATATATATATATATATATATAATTTCATTCATCAATGGATTCGAGAAAATCTGAAAGGCATGGTGGGTCAAAACAAATTGACATCTATTCATACATGATGCTATGATCCCAGAATAGCACATCACAACACAATCAGAAGCACATATACAATCATGCACATATGAATATCTCTAGATGCACACAAAAGTCCGAAATGTCATGGTTCTTTCAACCAAAATCCTAGCACAAATCGATTTCCTCAACGCAATCGTACTGAGCCTCAAAGTGAAATCTCATGCCAAACTTAGAATGCAAACAGGTCAAACAAGTACTCATATACCAATACTCAAAGGAAACAACGACACTATATTGCGGGTCTTCTAGACATTTCATCAAACACTTGATATGCACAACAACCCAAATCCTCCTTTCAAGCTGCACTTGCGTACTCACCACAAAAGGGAAGGCAAGAGGGAGGGAGGGCTCATGACCATGGGGAAGGAGGCGCTGGCAGGAGGAGGATGCGTCTAGAGGCTCGGAGGCGGCGGCAGGGACTGCACCAGGCAGCGCAGGGGGAGAGGACAGGTCAGGAAGCCAAGGAAGATGCTTGCCCAGGCGAGAAGGCCGAGCTGCGCCGGGATGGGGCGACGACCGATCAAGACGGGCAGCCTCGGCAGGCAGAGCAACCGCCGGCAGGAGCTAGGAAGAAGGTCGTGGAGCCAGGAGGGTTGGGGGCGCCGGCCAAGACCCGGCGAGGGTCCCAGGACGCACGTGAGCGGGAGGGGACCAGAAGGGAGGCGTCGGCGGGAGGGGCGCGAGGATGCGGCAGTTGGCGCCGGGAGGCGTTAACTCGAGATTTTTTGTCGTGGGGAAACAAAGTGGCGAGCATCCCAATACTTCTGACCACACACAAGGGAGATAGAGGATTAGGTGAAAAAGTGGGTGAGGAGGGAAAATCCAAAATACCCTCCCACTTAACACCTCAACCCACCCACTCCCAAAACAGGTCAAGAACCCCGAATTACACCGCCATACAGACTGTGATCACCCGGCTAAAATTCCGAGACTTGGGATAAAGTTCCGCAGTATTACACTCTCCCCCCCTTAAAGGAATTCGACCCCGAATTCGAAGAACGCCAACTACAAAAGAAAGAATTCCACAAGTAACTTAAACTCCTTGGTAAACTCAAAGCACCACAGAAAGGACTCACGTGGATGCAAACGCCAAATAAGATCTTAGATGCATAACCTTTTAATCTTTTCAACCATACACCGCGAACCTTCGAATGTTTAACTCCCACTTAGGAAGCAGGGGATTTCAATGATCTCTCACTTTATTCGCCCAAGCCAAATCTCCCACATCACACAAACCACTCCCAACAATTTCAAATCAAGGCAATAAAATTAGCATCGTAAAGAACTTCCAATTAAGAGAGGAGCCCCACAAATCTTTGATAGAAGCCCTCAGACCAAACATTTCGACTTGCTTTTACCAAAGCAAAACCTCTCATTTTAACCAAAATCAACATTTTGGAAGAGATAAATGATTCCGTGTCAAACACTGCACCCACAACCGCCACACAAACTCTCAAGGAGAAAAGGGAAACTCTTTCCCGCCAGAAACCGGTTCACCATCGAGATCATTTACGATACATTCGTAAGGTTCACATTGATACAACACTCACCAATACCACCCACACTTTCAATCATCAAGCCAACTCCGCAACTTAACCAAAAAGGCATGCATTCCCAAAGAGTCATGCAATCAATTTAATCCATAGATCCTTAAGAGTAGATTCAACTTGAACTTCAAGATTTCTAGTGTTCCAATACGCTCTCTATTACAGATTTTCCTATTCACCACAGTATCCTAAAAAGCCCAACAGTTCAACATAAAACATGCATCAACATTTTCCTTTGGTCCACTAATTATAACAAGCATCAATTATACAACCATTTATTCCAAATTTCTAAACCCATCTTTTGAATGATGATTTTTTTGGCATGATCACCAATTAACTTTCATGCAACCCCTATTGAATTCCACAATTTATGTCGGCCATATGTCTTGATAGCCAACCATCCTGTTTCCACACAATTTAGTAATATAATGATAGCAATGCAATGCAATGATGAATGCAAACATGCTCATATACTTCCTCAATCACATTCTCATTTATGCAATGCAATGCATCATGCCTCTTTACTTAGCACATACCGGTATTGCCGAGCACCACCCGTCGATACGTGCCCTCAAACCCAACCATCCGTGGAAGGGCTCGCCGAACAGACTTGCCCGCTACCCGGTAGCGGGTCCTACGCTTAACACCGCTCCCATCTACGCCAGTGGATGGGACTACGGGGTAGGATCTCTGAGCACTCCGGATTAGTCATATTCCATATGACTTTCTCACCGACTGCTCGATGCACTTTTCATGAATGCACTTATGCAAATGCCATTCCCAACATTCTTATGCATATTCTCCACATTTATATCTTTATGATAACAATTAATTTCTATACTCTTGTAAACACCATACTCGTAAACTATGGCCACAAACAAGCCATTCTCATGATTTCAACATCCATATTAGCCTAACCATGACGAACCGTTATTTATACAATTGTCTAATCCCAGCTTAAAACACATCTCTCCAACATTGACTTCAGCTTAATCAACAAACACCTTTCGTGCAACTCCAAAGTGGGTTCATTCAACCAATAAATACTCTCTTTTTTTACAACTCAATGTGATACTCACCATCCATATTCCATAACAATCTCCCAAATAGACATTTGTCAGAGACAAAAACCCATCATTCAACTGACTCATAAGCAACATAAATCAACAACTTTCATGCCTTGGCGCTAATATACTCCGGTACTTTACATCAACATCTTACTAAAATAAATTCATCCATAGAAGATTCTAGACCCTCTCAATCTTGATCAATACTAGATTTACCGGAACACAAATTTCGAACCTCCAATCAATTTCATGACCCACAACCATTGTAATAACTATAATCAACTTTTTCACTTTCAAATCACCTACCATTCCAATTAGTCATTCTGTACCATACAATAAATTTGGGTGCCTTTATATAATCAACAACTACTTTTATATAATCAACAACTCACGTTAACAGAATCAGCAACCCACATCATCTAAAATCTCTAACAACTCATTATACACTTAGCATCTTAAACGTCCCCGTGTCACGTACTCAACCTTTGAGGAAATCCGCGATTTTTAAGTATGAGCAACAACCAAAAGCCATCTCTTTTCCGAAAAACCCAATTATAAATCAATAGAGAATTCGACTCGAATTCCCAAACTCCCATGGAAACAACTCCTCAAACAAATCTCAAGATTTACAACTTCTAGGAAGGAAAAGGAATGCATGGGAAAAACCAAATGATTAACCAAATCCTTCTCGATAAGACCTTAACACCGAAGATCCACACGATTTATGTTTTGCACCAAGAAAATTTAAATATGTTCCTTAAATGGAGAGAACAACAACTACAATAGTTTTCTTCGCAAGGCAACCCACTATAATCCAACAAGAACCAAAGAATCCAACGAAACCGAACACAGCAGTAAAAGCAATCCAAAAGGGTTCATCACTAAGCTTTTCTCTTTAAATCCAAACATCGAAGGCACAAGAAACCAACCTTCCCTCCTTACCCTCTAAACTGTTCCACGAGAACAACGACTCAAAAACGAGAGGTTCCCCAAACAGCCACAAGCAAAATCCACAACTCGGCCAAATGAACAAGGTCGAAACCTTTCGGTTTAACCAACAACACGAACATAAGCGCATCGATTCCAACAACCTTTCATGGTCAAAGCAATATACAACAATAAATTTAGCACTCAACATTTAGGCGCAATGCAATGTACCCATACCCATCCTCATCGCATCAAAGTGTGTCAAGTTTTAAATTAGTTAACCACTCTAATTCAGATTTTAATATTATTGCCCAAGGCCAAATTCTTAAAGGAGTAGAAACCTATGCAATGTTTCTAACATCAAACAACAAAATTTTAGTTTACTCTAGAGTTACTTACTACATTCAAATACCACGGACACAAGCCGCTCTCGATACCAAGCTCAGAATACCTAAGACCCGTGCAGAATGTTACATCCTCACGAACCCAACAGATAGCACAAGGCACTAGAAACAATTTAACTATACAACTAAATTGTTTAGCAACATACCAAGATTATTAGAAATTTCGCAAAGACACCTCCCTAAAACTAGGACATCCACTCAACAGATGTAAGATAGCATTTAACATAACAATATCATAAGCAACTAAAGGAACCAACCAAGCACAAAATAACTCCTACAAATTAATTATTACAAACCATGAGCTCATTAAGTTTGAAAACACAAGGCTAAAATGAACTACGATGATAAGCCGTGATGTGCTACTACTCCCCATCCCAGCATGCCGACTTCAGGGAACCTACACACATTTACAAAAAGAAACGTGAGTCGAAGACTCAGCAAGTACAACAAAGTGGCAATATCAATATCAATTATCATGTGTAAACCATAAACATGTCCATATTTTGGAATACTACATTAACACGTATAACAAACAAAAAAGAAGAAATCACTATTAGTTACCTCATCCACTACCTTATTCACGATTTTCACATACCTCATTAGGCAACATTGAACGAGTCCACAACCCGATCCATTCTTAACCTGTAATTTACCCTCAACCCAAAGGTCATCTGCTGCCATTCACCATTAACTTTACCATGCAATGCTACCATGAAAATGAACACATATATATGATTAACACATTATTAGTTAATAACTCTCAATGAAATGAAACGCAAGTGGCAGTGCACGAGTTTTTATTTGCTTGCCCAGAACAACATTTCCAACATCAACATACAACATAAAATGCCAAGATGGCTCGCCATTTGAGCTGCACAATTCTCCCCCACACCATGTAAAATTGCCACCAAAACGACGGCGGGCCACAATAAAGAAGTGAAGAATCGAAGAAATTACAGGTCACATACTCCAATCGATTGGTTCTAAAGCTGAACCAGCCTAATACTCCCAAATGGTGAGACCATGTAAATTGTAAGATCTCGCTAAAACTGCTAAATTTCCCACAAAAGACCTAATGGCCTAATTACCAAGAGTCAGAACCCATTGCAACCTCATATTAGTCAGAGGCTTTTCTATATGACCAAACCTTGCCCCATATCTAAAAGATAAAAGCCACCCACCATTCCTCCTATAGAATCCCTTCATCTGATGTTCAGGGTTTGCTAAGTATCCTTCACATCTCTCTGATGATGGAACTACCAGAGAGTGACCACATTCCTGTTCCCTGAAAATTACTTGTGCCGGAATATTCCATTCACAGCCATTTCATCGGCCTATTAGCAATAAACACTATTAAAAAACGGAAAGATGATATCTCCAAGGCCACATGAACGCAGAGTTTAATCACATTTCGGATCCATTTGCTTCAAATAGTTTTTACCCATTAATTCTTGCCATAATGTACCAACAATTACAGCTTGAATAAATTGGTCGATTAGAACATAATCACCGCACAAAACCACGGTGCACAACTAAACATAGGAGGATCATAAATTAGATAAGAAAACCATATCAGCCCGAGTATAACCGCCCACTCTCAACCATAATTCATCTAAACTTTTGCAGAGCAATAAATGAAACAGGAAGCATCATTTATTATAAAACAAGAAGTATCACATATTATAAAACAGGAAGTATCACCTACTACTCACGCCTTATCCAACCCCACGATGTACTTGCCTTTAACCATGGGAAGAATGGGAAGCAGGAGGTTGCGCCACCCTCACGAGGTCGCAATCTCTTTTCTTCTTCTCCGACCAACTAGCGAGCCAAAAGGTGCAAGGTAATTTACTCACCCTTTGATAAGCAGAATAGCAAGTGGAAGCTACACTTAGCATTTTTTAGGTATGCAAGATGAGAGTAGTGGCACCACACTTATTGAGTTAGTGCATACAAATGCTATATTGACCAAGGCTACTAATAATCTAAACATCTAACTTGGTTGGAAGAAAAGAAATAATTGAATAAGCAGGCTCATGAGCAAGCATTTCAACCATTATACCTACAACATAAACACTGAGCTTATGATCAACAACCTACAAAATTAGATACTTTAGCACCCTCATTTGGGTTGACCATAACAAGTGGATCATACTATATGCATAATATATATATATATATATATATATATATATATATATATATATATATATATATATATATATATATATATATATATATATATATATATATATATTTCATTCATCAATGGATTCGAGAAAATCTGAAAGGCATGGTGGGTCAAAACAGATTGACATCTATTCATACATGATGCTATGATCCCAGAATAGCACATCACAACACAACTGTAAGCACATATACAATCATGCACATATGAATATCTCTAGATGCACACAAAAGTCCGAAATGTCGTGGTTCTTTCAACAAAATCCTAGCACAAATCGATTTCCTCAACGCAATCGTCTTCGAGCCTCAAAGTGAAATCTCATGCCAAACTTAGAATGCAAGCAGGTCAAACAAGTACTCATATACCAATACTCAAAGGAAACAACGACACTATATTATGGGTCTTCTAGACATTTCATCAAACACTTGATATGCACAACAACCCAAATCCTCCTTTCAACTGCACTTGCGTACTCACCACAAAAGGGAAGGCAAGAGGAAGGGGAGGGCTCGCCGGCCATGGGGAAGGAGGCGCTGGCCAGGGAGGAGGATGCGTCGGCAGGGCTCGGGGAGGCGGCAGGACCTGCACCGGCAATGCAGGTGGGGAGAGGACACAGGTCAGTCTGCCAAGGAAGATGCTTGCCAGGCAGAGAAGGCCGGCCGGGCCGGCCGGATGGGGCGACGACGATGACCGGACGGCAGCCTCTGCAGGCAGAGCAACCGCCGGCAGGAGCTAGGGGAAGAAGGTCGTGGACGGGAGGGTTGGGGGCCGTCAAGACCCAAGAGGGCCGACGGCGACAAGCGGGCAAGCGGGACCAAGAAGGAGGCGTCGGTAGGGAGGGCGCGAGGATCTGGCAGGTTGGCGCCTGGGAGACGTTGGCAACTCGAGATTTTTTTTGTGCGTGGGGAAACAAAGTGGCAGGCATCCCAATACTTCACAACCACACACAAGGGGAGATAGAGGATTAGGTGAAAACGTGGGTGAGGAGGGGGAAAATCCGAAAATACCCCTCCCACTAACACCCTCAACCCACCCACTCCCAAAACAGGTCAAGAACCCCTGAAATTACCTGCCATACGGGCCTGTGATCACCCGGCTAAAATTCCGAGACTTGGGATAAAGTTCCGCAGTATTACACTTGGTCAACTGCTAAGCTGTGCTAGTATTACGTGCTTGAGTCTCTAACGCTAGGTCTCGCTTGTCGGTTAGTGTGGCTGGGTTCAAAAGCCATCATGCCAAAGTGAAAAAGACGCCTTCAGTTAAGTGAAAGCATATTTTCAATTTTGACTCCAATTTTCAAGATCCAAAGCAATTCAAATTACCATAACTTTTGATTTAAAGCTCCAAATCAAACAAAACAAATTTATAAAATCATATAAAATCTTGTAGTAATATAAAATACAAAAATATTTAATTTTTGAGTCATAGAAGAATTATTGAAATTAAAGTTTGCTAAGCATGCTATTATGGACCTTATATAAAAGCTATACACCATAAACTCTAAATTAATAAAATAAATATTTATATGATGCTGAGACCATAGGGAACTCAAATATGCAAAAATATTTAATTTTTGAACTATGTTTAAATTATTTTCTTTGCAAATATCAGTAAAACCTAATATGTTCATTAATAAAAATGAGTATATAATACCTCATAAAATAATAAAATATTTTGTATAAGTTATTGGAATCATTAGAGGCCCATTTATGTAAAAATATTTAGAATAAGACTTAGTCTACATTCTTTTAATAAAAGAAAATGCAAATACAATAATAAATAAAAATATATTCTATCGCAGTTAAAAGCAAAATAATGCAAAACCAGTTTTAAAACACTTTTAGGGTCTAAAGGATCAAGTTGGCCTAGAGGGGGGGTGAATAGGCAACTTTTCAAATTTTAACTTCTTGGATACAGAAAGATTTCCTAGATTAAGGAGAGAGCTAATTAAAGTAAGATGACAGACTGTAAAGCACAAGTAATAAATGGCAGCGAATATAACTCAACAAAAAGAAAAAGTACAAGAGAGACAAGAATTTTATCCCGTGGTTCGGAGCCTGCCTCCTACTCCATATTGGAGCACTTCTCCTCGAAGTATAGCTCCCCAAATCTAGTCACAGTAGCTCTGATCTTCACTATGGCAACTCTTTCACCACTCCGGTGAGGTGAGTTCCAGACCTCTCACAAACCAGGTGGCCTTCCACAAGCTCCTTTGGATAGGTCACACATTCACACCCTCCAAGCCGTCTAGGATTACTAAGATCCAAAAGTAATAGACTCTACACAAGCCCTGTCTCTTGGTTCACTCAGCTCAACACTACTAAACTTAAGCTTGAAACTAAGACACTTGGCAAGTGTTAAGTTTTAGGTTTGAATATGAAGCACTTCCTTAGTGGAATGAGAGCTCTAAGGATGCTAAAATGTCAAGGAGATCAAGAAGTGTATGTAGTAGATAGCTCAGGAAATACTTATATAGGCATTTGGACAGAAAATAGCCGTTACACCTACCACTGTGACCGTTGTAAACGTGTCAAGCTGTCAAAAATTAGGATTATACGTTTACAACGGACTTAACAAATTAATCTAGCGATACTAGTCCTGTGTACTCCAGACCAATTTGGACTATTTGCGCCAGACTGAAAAATTTGGTCCGCTATACATAGGAAGTTTGGATGTTTTGGTCCGTCAAAAAAGTGTGAGATTTACATGCGCCAGACCGAATAATTTGGTCCACCGTAGATGTATTTCAAAGAAGTTTACAGCAACGGACTTTTTGAAGCAACACAAGGATTTAACCGAGAGAAATGCTATTATACGGATGAATTTTGAGTTAGTGAAGTTTGGTCCGGCGAGAATGGTGTGCGCTCGGTTTGCTTCTAATCAAGGAAACTTTCACCACGGATTTAAGAGGATGAAAGGTCCGGCGTAGAAAGCTAGTATCGGACTAAAAAATTTGCAAAGGAAATTCGATCCGTCGTGAATGGAATGGACTCGATATGAGATTTGATCAAGAATACTTGGACTAAAAGGTTCTTTGGTACTAGGGAAGTCTAACCAAGAGGAATAAAACTACGCCGGATTAAATTTTGAGTTTGCGGAAATTGGTCTGGTGTGAAAGCGGTAGGCTCGGTTAGAGTGTAAGTTTTGGTGCCAGACTAAAAAAATGGAATGGTCCGGCAAAAATGGATTTTTGGCTAAGTATGTGCCGGACTGAAGGAGAGAACAAGAGAATTTTAGTCTAGGGAATTGTTTAGATTTTGAGAAGGGGGAGGTTTTGATTCAAGGATAGAATGACTAAAGAATTTTAACTCCAAGCAGTCTAATTTGTCTTAGCCTTGTGAACCAATTCACTAACTTGTGCACAGTCCCCCTTTATAGTACGGCCAAACTTAAAATAATCCTAGCTACTTGGTTTGAATCATCTCCTAAGCCAAAAACTAGTAACAAGAAACCTTAACCTTATCATTTCAGTAGACTTCTTTGATGCTCCAACCAATATTCTTCATAGCTTAGAGATTTATTGACTTAGTCATCAACACCAAAATCATATAATTAATCATGATAAAAGAATTGAGGGGGCCTAGATGCTATCAGAGTTGTCCCCTACTAATACCAAAAAATGAGTGAATGATCATGTACAGTGTAGTCAAAACTTAAAACGAAATCCGACTCGATATAATGTTGGCTTTATGATCATTTATGCTATTTCAACATCAAATAAGATAACTTGTCTAGATGCTAAAATTTATAAAATTAGTTTAGAAATACTCTCCAATGTAAATACTACCATAATCTGAAGAAAGAATTTTATTTCATCATGCTTTGCATATAAATCTTGTCGACAAAATAACCTCGGGCATTAACATTTCTGAAATCCATAATATGAATAAACGAACTTTAATTATAGATGAAAAATCAATTGTTATGATATTTGTAATGCCAGAACCTTCTCAAAGGCCATGAAAATAAGACATTAGCCTAGCTCAATAGATCTAACTTACACAAAACTAACTCTATATGAAATCAATCAAAGATAAAGTATTATTCATTCATAACCTATTTTGACTACTTAAGCCTTTTTCATTTCAAAAACATCTCGCCTAAATACGAATTTTGTGAAGAATAGCCTAAAAATGATCTCTAGGATATGATCTACAATAATCTGAAAAAATATTCTTATTTCAACTTGCTTTTTATCTGAATCCTGTTAGGGCAATACCCTTAAGTAATAAGGTTACGTAAACAAATTATATATAGTTGAGTTTATTAAACTCAGAACTAATGTTTACTTTTATTAATCTAAATAATTTTTGCATCTTGAATTCGATATTATAAATATAAAAATACATAATTTTAGCTTCCTGAATTCAGTAAGATAAGAATAGATAATACATAAAAGAAACCATGTATCACTCAAGCTGTTAACAATTTGAATGTGTACACTTAATTGACTAAAACACGAGAACGTGAAGTCATTAAACCCAAACCCTAACCATACCTATTTTCTATAATAAATCTTTATTTAGTTTTATGTCTATCTTCTTTTTGCTCTTGTTAAAGTTAGTTATTTGCTATATTTCCGTTGAATAATGCGTAGAACTCAATGTCACTAACTCCGTCATCGACAACGCCAGCTACGACTACAATTTCGTTATAAACAACAAATAATCAAGGTAAGCACCCCTTTGATCATATTTATCCTAGTATTTAATTTTCATTTTGTTTTATCAAACTATTTCATGCATGCGCTTATTTTCTGTAAATTCACTATTTTATGGTATTGGTAGATACACCTGATATCTCTTGGAACTTCCTTAATAAATATTGACATGAGAACCTTAATAACCATAGAATAGGGATAGATAATACATGATGTCAACTTGGGAATATATTATTACACATTATTCATGCTTAGCCATGCTTTAAAACCAACGTTATATATGATCGGATCAAAATGGCTTCTTGAGAAATTGAAAATATTGATTAATGTTGCATCCTTTCCTTTGACAAAACCTTTTATTTTTAGTGGTAATGATTACACTTATTGGAAAATGTGCATGGAGCCAATTTTAAAATCTCAAGGGTATGAATTATGGGAAATTGTAGTTAGAAAATATGTAAACGCTTAAGTTAGACAAATAAAGATTAAATTTTAACTAAGCCTCTGTTGGCAAAGAGAATCAATTTATTCGGTCCTCTTGGACGTTCATCTCCCCTTCGCGCCTGCCCAAAATGAAGTAGGAGAAAGCGGTTGCGAGCTCGCAAGAAGAAGAAATCGAACCCTCCTCAGTTGTTGATTGCAACTATCAACTCTGCATGTCTATGCTTGCTTTACTATTGGACAAAACAGAGGAAGGAAGAAAAGCATTTTTGCAATACTGTTTTATTTCCCCGTGTGAGCAGCACTTCTATGCTTTCGCTCATAATACAAGTTGGACAAATCTTGAAGAAAACGGAGGGGTAAGTAATCATTATCTACCCTTAATTCATACTTTAATACTTGTGCAACTTTTAAAAAGAAAAGCTTTAAAGAACCTCACTTAATTATTTTGTGCAAACCATAAATTAAGTGCAATCATACAAACCACAAGACTTGACAGCAGCAGTAGTCGACAACCGAAGTTGGCCGCAGGGTCGTAGCGTTGTCGTGGGTTCAATGCAACGCTACACACACTCAGGATATAGATTGCTAACTAATCCGCTCACTATATCACAGTATGTATCATGAACTCTTCAAAATACTTCATCAAATGCTAGAGGCTTAAAAGCACTTCACCCAGCATCCATCCAACCTGCATTCCCTGTGTTCTCCAGTTCTCCTCTTCATCTGCCATGCCTCTTGCCTTTGCCGTTTTCGTGTCTCTCATCTTCTCCCTGCATATTCCTGCATGTTCCGCAGCAGCAAGGGCGATTTCAGCCGGTGAGGCGCTCGTCGGCGACGACAAGCTTGTCTCTGGCAATGGCAGGTATACCCTCGGCTTCTTCCAACCGAACAGTAAGTCCTCGCGACACACCCCCAAGCACTGGTACCTGGGCATATGGTTCAACAAGATCTCCAAGTTAACTCCCATATGGGTAGCAAATAGGGAGAGCCCAATTATAGGTCATCACAGAATGTCAAAGCTCACCATCTCCGATGATGGCAACCTTGTCATCCTCAACCAAGCCACCAGATCGACGGTTTGGTCGACTCGTGCCAATACCACAACCAAGAACACCACGGCTGTACTCCAGGACAATGGAAACCTCGTCTTAATGGACGCTCCTAACACGTCCAACATCCTATGGCAGAGCTTCGACTACCCTACCGATATCATTTCGCCTGGTGCAAAGTTTGGCCGGGATAAGGTCACCGGTCTGAACCGCCGTCTTGTTTCCAAGAAGAGCTTGGCAGATCCAGCTCCTGGGCCATATTGCATGGAATTAGACCCTACTGGTGCTAACCAATTCGTCTTCAAACTTTGCAACTCGTCTGTAGTGTATATTTCTACTGGCGAATGGAATGGTCAATACTTCAGCTCGATGCCAGAAATGTCAGGACGCACTCATTATATTTTGACTTCAATTTTATCAACAACATCCAAGAGGAGTATTTTGTATGCAATTTGCTAGAGGAAGAGTTAATATCTATCAACCTTTTGGACATATCTGGTCAAAACAAGCTTCTGATCTGGCTTGAGAGCAAGCAGGATTGGGTAACAATCTACACCCAGCCTAAAGATCAATGTGATGTCTACGCTACTTGTGGACCCTTCACTATCTGCAACAGCAACACACCCTCGCCGTGTGATTGCATGAAGGGCTTCTCGGTAAACTCAACAAAGGATTGGGAGAGCTAGAGGATCGAACTGGCGGGTGCATTAGAAACACACCACTAGATTGCAGTACCAGGAACCAAAGCAGAACTGCTACCACAGACAAGTTAATCTACCCTTTACCTGGTGTTGGATTGCCTGCGAAAGCCAATAAACTAGAATCTGCTGGCAGTGCAGACCAATGTGCATTAGCTTGCCTGAGTGACTGCTCTTGCACTGCATATTCCTTTGGTAATACATGCTCCGTATGGTATGATGACTTGCTTAACGTCAGAAACTATAACAATGGAACTACTAGTGATAGAGAAATTCTCTACCTGCGCATCGCTGCCAAAGATGCAGAAAGTTGGAGAAATAGTAAGGGCAGAAAGTTGGGGCAGATCGACCCAGGGACGAGCGGGAGAGTTTAGGACCTTGACGACCAGGAGGAGGAGGATCCGGAGGAGGTAGAGTACTAGATAGGCGTGTGTGTCAGTGCTGATGATGTATTAGAGTATATGTCGTGTGATATGAGATGTGATATGTATTATGAGATTTTGTATGCATGTTGTATGCTGTTCTATTATCTATGTATGAACTGTTTTATGATCTTTCTGTCTAATTTAATGCTTTTTACGCAATTGTTAATTGTTGCATTTATTTCAGTAGTTGCATGAAAGTTTTATGTGTCGATAATTGCTTATTAATACTCTCTCATATAAGTGTGAGTGGCAGCATTTTATCTTCCCTGTAATCTTTAATACGTGCTTACATATGTGGCATATTAGTCTGTGATTATAATTGTGGCATCAGAATCCTTTAAGTATCATCATGGTTCATGGTAGTATTCTTTAATCCTTGCGTTGCATCTGTAGTAATATTTATACGATCAACATAGGTTAGATAGGCTTCATGCAAGTAGTAATGCTCTCTTTAATTGCTTTAGAGGCCAAATTCTAGTCTCTCTCTCGTCGGCGCCTCCGGCCTCGGGCTCGCTCGCCGCCGTCCTGCAGGATGGGATCGCAGCGCCGCCCCACGGCAGCACTGCGTCCAACCATTCTCCGTCTCGCCGGAGCTGCAGCCCTAGCTCGCTCGCTGGAAGACCATCGGCGTCGCCGACGCCTAATTCTTTTTTTCGCTCCAATTTATACCCTTTTGGGTCTTGGGCCACAGATTCGCTTTCTGGGCTCTCCCTGTTGGGCATTGCTCTGGGAGGGTTGTCTTTGGGTCTCGCTTTTGCAGCCTGCGTGTAACCAACACTGAGATAGCAACATCTTTCTCTTTGTTTGCAAAAAAAAATATTAGAAAAATTAAAAAGAAGAAGAAGAAGAGATGGGGTAATTGGGCTATGCATCTCTCCTCGATATAAATTACACAAATTTTAAAGCGAATGAAGGGATAATTAATCGTTATCTACTTTTTATTTATACTTTAATATTTATACAATTTTTAAAAATAGCTAATTTGTGTGTTATTCAATAATAATTAAGAAAAGATTGTTGATAAAAAAATTGTGGATTATTTGCATGTTATCAAATCACTCGTTAGAGCATATCCAGCAAAGGCCCCTAAAACAGGGCCCCTATTTTGGATTTAGGGTCTCCCCCTATTTTTTGGGGCCCTGCTTTGAGCATAAGTCCAAAGAACATCCCTAAATCTCAGCCCCTATTTTACTTTTTTCTCCTATTTTGACATATCCGCTATGTATAATCTTCATTTGACACCACTAAAATTCAATCAAAATATTTGTAATACATAAGACATAAGCATATTAACATTTATAATTTAAAAACATGATATTTAAAATTTAAATTTAAAATTTTCAAAACATGATAAATAGATAAATAGAAACTCCAAATAGTGAATCAAACTACGGTTACTGTGAATTGACTACAAATGCTCAATAAGATCATCTCAAGCCTCTCATGTATTTCCCATCTTCAATCTCCCGTGTATCTTTAAGAACTCCCTATTTTAAGGTTTAGGGTTGGTTTAGGGGCTCCTCAGGAATTAATGAGGAGGCAAATTTAGGGTCTCCTAATTTTAGGGGCTGGATTAGGGGCCCGCCGGATCTGTATTTTTACTAAACTCTCTATTTTAAGGTTTAGGGCTGGTTTAGGGGCTCACGGAGATGCTCTTAAGGAGACATTGTTAATTTTATTTATGATGTTATGTGTGATGATTAATTTGACAATAATAATGTTTCGAGATAGAATAAAATATTTATTATGGAATAATTGATGGGCGCATATTTCAGATCGGGGAGAATTCATGTAGGTGAAGCGTGGTCTGAGAGCAGCACGCGATGGTCACAGGTGTAGACGATGCGTAGTGGTCAACGTAGATGGACGACACACTCCTCAAAATAAAAACTTTAAAAGGGTAAAACCATACTCTCGTAGGCTATACTTGATGCACTAAATTCTATTCACTCACTTTCTACACGGGACAAATTTCTGCAGTGAACAAGTAGAAGAAGAACGAAGTGGTAAAGATTGTACTCCCAATTATAGTAGGCCTGCTCATGCTCACATGCATATTTCTTGTCAAGATATGCAAGTCAAGACGACGCTTCCAAGGAAGACAAGGCACCCGTGGTTGTCACCATCGCTTCGCTCCAAATAAAGTCGCCAAGCGTTAGCCCAAACACCACCAACCTCACCATTGCCCTTCAAGAAGGAGTCAACCTCATGAGCACCACGCCAACGAAGCGCAACCATCGTAGCTACATCAACAAAGAAGAGCCATGGATAGAGGACACCTCCACCTCACCCCGACGGCGGCGTGAAGCGCCGCTTTTCCTCCGTGGGCGTCGTGCGGTGCTTTCGCTTTGTCCCGGTGGTGTCCTCGCCCTTGTGGGTCGTTTCGCCACTCGTCGGCAAGTTTGGGTTGTCACCGGTGACTACTCTTCGCTTTAGCGTCTTCATCTCTTTCTAACGTTGTTCATACATTTCTTTTGACCTATGTCATCTTAGCATCGATTCGCGGATTCGCTTTTCTTAGGCGACACAACTCATTTTTTAGATGCACTCTATGGACTTGATGATCGTGTGCCTATTGGCTAGCTCGCGAATCGTCATCGTAGAGTCGAACATCTAAAAATTGTTTGTCTGGCCTTGAGAAGATGGCCATTGCTATTGGCTAAGATTAAGTGGTATGGCGGCACTAGCTCGGAATGCGGTGGTTGCAACATCGATCTCCAGATTGACTTCGTGGAAAAATCCTAGGTCTCGACCTTAGTTGGTTGTGCCCGCAATGGTCTTGTTGAAGTCATTGTTTTGTAGTCCGAGGATTTACTCTCGAGGTGAAAACCTTTGGTCCGGCCTTCACTTGGTTGGATCATGACAATGGCGATGCGTAGCGACGAGTCCTTTTGGAGGTGTTGTCATTGGAGAGTTTTTATCGCGGTCCAAGTGTTGCTATGATGGTGGATAGCTTTGAAGACAATATTGCGTGATGTAGTTTGCCGTGACGGTTCCTTTTTTTTTTTCTTGTGTGTGTGTGTGTGTTTGGCTGTGTACACCCTAGCTGTGTAGAGGTCGGGAGTCTTCTTAGTATAATTGTATCACCTTGATGTAATTTACTAAGATTAATAAAAACTTCCTTTATCGAAAAAATATGCAAGTCAAGAGGTAGGACATGAGAGAACACCTACTTGTAATATGCAGTTGTTCATATAATAATGTTTTGAGTGTTCGCATTACTGTTATTTCTGTTAGACATACGACGAAACAAGAAAACCCTGAAAAGATTGGTGCCTGGAGTCTAGGGGTGGAAAACGAACCAATTTAACTTTTTTCCGAGCTTTCTTCGACATCGATTTATTCTTATTTATTATAGTCTCCTGTATTGTTTGAGACCTAACTTCGAACCGAGCCTAACGAGCCGAGTCGAAGTTGACCATTGTTCCAAATCAACTAATTTTTATTTTAAAAGAAAATGAATGTAATCGAGCAATTTTGAAACGAATTATCGAGCCACTCAACGAGCTTTTTTCCAATTTCTAGCCGACACACGAACACTTTTCATGAACTTTGGGATCAAAATCTAGAATTTCGTGTATTAGCTTCAAGACATTGCCGCAAGCAACAAACAGGTTTCGTGACACCAACCTGCTTGGAAAAAGAGGTTTTGGCAAAGTTTATAAGGTCGTATAAAATTCTTCCTTGTCAATTACAACATGGAAAATCCGTCACGTTTCCTCCCGATTAATTCAATATAAAATCACGCAGGGAACATTGGAAGATGGCTAGGAAGTTGCTGTTAAAAGGCTTAGCAAAGGTTTTGAGCAAGGGATAGAGCACTTTAAAAATGAAGTGGTTCTTATTGCCAAATTGCAGACAAGAACCTAGTTAGACTTGTCGGTTCTTTGTCAGATTCATGAGGATGAGAAATTGCTTATTTACGAATACCTACCCAACAAAAGCTTAGATAAATTCCTTTTGGTATGCTTTAATCACGTACTCTTAAAAATATCGAATTGGCCTAAGAAACATAGTTGATTGGCACACCACGTGGTTCACTCCTATCCATCCTGCTTTTGGCGAGATGATGCAAGGAAGTCTATGCTTGATTGGCCAACACGATTCAGCATAATCAAAGGAGTAGCTAGAGGACTTTATATCTCCACCAAGATTCTAGAATGACGATAATTCATAGAGATCTCAAAGCAGGCAACATCTTGCTGGATGCAGAGATGAACCCGAAAATATCAGATTAATCTTTGGAGGCAACGAGCAACAAGCAAGTACTAAACGAGTTGTTGGGACATAGTAAGTATCCCTTGCGCTAGCTCTTCTGAACATATAATTTATGCGCTTGAAATAATTCAAACTACGCCTGTTTGCCTATGAAATGATTCAAATAGCGGTTACATGTCACCTGAATATACGATGGAAGGCATTTTTTCGGTCAAGTCAGACACATATAGCTATGGTATTTTGCTGTTGGAGATTGTAAGTGGATTAAAGATCAGCTCGCCTCATCATCTTACAATGGAATATTCAAACCTTATAGCTTACGTAAGTGCGATCAAATGCTTCAAATTTGGAAAACTCAAACAGAATATAGCCAATACAAATAGGAATTTTATTTTCATGTTTCAGGCTTGGAACTTATGGAAAGATGGAAAAGCAAGGGATTTTGTGGACACATTGGCTTTGGAAAGTTATTCACCAAGTGAAGTCTTGCAATGCATCCATATTGGACTGTTGTGTGTTCAGGACAACCCGAATGCTAGGCCACTCATGTCACTAGTCGTGTCCATGCTGGACAATGAAGCCATGCCGCGCCCAATGCCGAAGCAACCAATGTATTTTGCACGGAGGAATTACGAAACCGAAGAAGCAAGAGAAGACTTGGAAAACTCTGTTAATAACGCGAGTCTGTCTACTCTACAAGGCCGCTAAACATTTAGCGTAAGCTATTATAGTGTATGAAAATCTTAGTAATTGTACGTGTAATTGTATAATTCACTAGCAACTGGGATTTATAGATATAGGAAAGAAAGTGTTCCATACAGGGTTTGCGTTCATTCACAAATTGTAATACCATGTTTGGGAGCATGTTTGCACCAAGATTTGGCAAGGTGTGATTAAGTTGTAGACTAAGAATTAAGAGATTTTAGTCGATATCGGATATGAAAGGCAAGGTTTGAATTTCGATTATGACCGATATTTATAGGAAGAACTATCTAAGTTAAGGCCGATACGGATCATACTTTGCAACGTGTTGGAAAAGGATACAATCAGCCGATAGCTATAAAAGGTGATCAGGGGTAGGCGACACAACAACACAATCCAATCAATCAACTCGTATTACTTTTATTTACTTTCGATCGACTAGGAGTAGCCTCTATAATTTAGATTCTCTCTTGTAATCTAATTTGATCAATAAAGTTGTGCATCGCCGATTGTTGATCACTTTCGATTACGCTAGGTTTTCTCCGATCTTGTTGTGTATCGTCTTTTTTGGAAAAAAAATCTATCTTTATCATCTGGTTAATCTTAATCGGCTAATTAGATTTAGCGTTACCTTTGATTTGATCGGTTTCTTAACTGTTTAGATCTAAGCCGATTGTTCTAGATCGACTTTAAACATATTTTATATTTATCTTATTGATTGCAGGATCAAATCGGTTAGCACGTCTTAATCGTTGAATCCGGCGTTCGTCTAATGTGTTATAGTCAATTAATCCTTCTTTAAGTGTTTGGCGCCAACAACAGAGCCCAACACAGGCGAGAACTCTCCGCTCTTCTAGGCTGGGCTTATCGCCACTACAACACACACACGCCATTACGCGAGCGAAGGTGGAAGAGCTTCCCTTCGTACTGTCACCAATCCACCCTTGGTGAAAGGTGCGCGGCGAGAACCGCGCGAGGCTGCTTTGGCAGCAAATGCCGACCGCCGGATGCCGTCTCGATCGCCTCATCGCTGTTGGAAGTTCAACTTGTCTGTAACAAATTTGTAACTTGTCACCGACTTCCATCACAACTAGTGTATACTACTCCTCAAATGCCCTGTGGCCGATGCATATACCAAGTCAAGAAAATGACACTTCGGAAAATTTCCACAAGATAGCACGCTGCTATTCTTGTCAAACTGTTGCTGCTGGGCCGACTCGACTTAATATACTGAAAATTATGCCTTCAAAGTTCGAACCAAACATCAGGGCATCTTTGTATGATCTTCTCTCTCCTCGTTTTGCCACAACGGTTTTCAGGTGAAGTGGAGATGGGAGTCAAAGAAAACTTAATCCGTCTTTCATGCAAGAGACGATTTTTCTCCTTGTCCTGCGACAACGAATTTTGGATTAATGAGGAAAAGAGTAAGGAGAAAATCTAATCCGTCTTTCATGCGAGAGACAATTTTAGTATAAGAGTAAACCAACATAGAACAAGTTGTGTGAGCCAGTTTTTAATTATTTGTACAGTTATTTGTCTTCCCTAATATTGCAGTGGACGCCTAGAATCTTGGAGCGTCTGGGCCCTGAACGTAATGTCGTTGGACGTCCGGGCCAAGTCTACCCTGCTGTCTGGCTAAGAACGAGAAGCCAGAGTACCGTGCCTTCCTGGACGTCGCTGCCAGAGTAAGAGTCTACCCTGCCGGCCTGGACGTCCGGGCCAAGTCTACCCTGCCTGCCTGGACGTCTCTGCCAGAGCGCCACGTAGTCTCTGCCATGCGTGCGATGCACGGCACATGGCTGGAAAAAAAAAGGAGAACCGCGCGAGGCTGCCACAGGAAATGTTCACTCATCTGGCCTTCTCCTTCACTTCTTTTTTGGTAAAAATAATTTCCTTCCAAACTTTTTTGCAAAACTAGCCCTCATCCGCGCTAAAGTACCATAGAAAGCACCTTTCGTATTACAGTACCACAAAAGGGACCCTCCCGCGCAACGCTGCTACTTTCGGGCACGCCACACCACTTCCCACGCCTCCACAGCGCAACACCCTGCCTCCCGTGTAGAGGGGGGCGTCGTGCCGGGTCGGGCCGGCCCGGCACAGGCCCATCGTGCTTTGGGCCTAAACTGCAGCTGGCCGGCTTCGGCCTGGCAGCCCAGCACGCCCATTTGCGCGCAGGCTCGCCGTGCGTCGCGGCCGCCAGATCCGGCCCGTTTATACTATTACTACAAGAGAAAATGATCACGGATTGATTTCTTTCTTTATCTGTCTAGAACTTTCTTTTTCTCCCGTCGAAACAAAATCTTTTCTCCCGTCGAAACAAAATCCTATTGTGTTTATTCTTCTCGATTTCCTTGATTCAGTTGCTCCTTCTAGTCACATACATGCAGCCATGCATTTACTCCTTGATTTGCTCACCCACACATACAACGTATGGATGCATTCCTTCCTTTCTTCACCATCCATAGTTTTCTTCCTTTACCCTTGATTTGCTCACCCACACATACAACACAGTGCAGACTGCTTCCGGGCGCAGCCAAAGCACGCCCGAACTATCGTGACGGCCGCCGCCCATCGTGCCCAATCAAGCGACGGCAAGACGCCCGGACAATCAGTGCCGGCCGACTGCTTAGAACAAAGATCGCGTGCGGCCGTGGGTCGTGCCAGTGTCGGCGTGCCTCGTCTCGCCCAAAATAGCCCGCCCAAAGGCCCACCTCTACTCCCTGCCTCCACAATGCAAGTTCCTAGCTCCCACGCTCAAGGTCGCTTCCCACTTCGCTCGCTTTCCGTGGTCTCTTGACGTGGTTTCTCGGTCTCTCGTGGTCCTCTAACATGAATAAATATTAATAAAAAAAAATAATATTGCTATTTTTCATGCAGTAAATAATTTTTAAATGCTAAAAATTCTTTTTATATTTTTAAAAATAATAGAAACACTCCAAAAATTTACAAAAATCAAAAACTTTAACTAGGTCCTTTTGAACTTTATAAAATTATTTAAACTTTATAATTAGATATTTTTGTTTTAAATAATTACTAAAATCAAAAGTCTTTTAGAAAATAGTAAATATTTTTCAAAAATTTGAGAAAAGTTCGCTGAAATTCTGGAGAGATTTTGAACTTAATAAATTTATTTATAATTTAAATTTTGTTTTTATTTTATTATTTAAATTAGTTTTTAATTCTAAAAATAGGAAAAAGTGTTTTAAAATTCAAAAAATTCAATGAAATTATTAGAAAATACATACAGTTAAATTATTATTAGAAATTCCACATAAGCCAATAAAATAATATTTTTAATTTTTAATAACAAATCATTTATTTCGAATAAAATTCTAGGATGCTACACCTTAAATTTATCACTTTGTAGTTGATGGATGTAGTGACAAAATATTTATATGGGTGATGAGGTATGGATATTTATATGAGAGTCCCTGAGGAGTCAAAACTCTGATTCTAATAAAGAAAATTGCAATATGTATAGTGTCAAACTGCAGATATTGCTATCAGATTAAAACAGTCGGAGAGAATGTGATACAACTGACTTAATGAGTTCCTCTTGAAGAAGGGATACTCAAATAGTGATGATTATCCCTATATGTTCTTAAAGAAATTCCAGAATAGATTCTGTATCATCTTAGTTTATGTCAATGATTTGAATATTATCAGAACCACAAAGAAGGTAAAGGACGTAAGTTATTACCTTACGACGGAGTTTGAGATGAAAAATCTGGATAAAACCAAATAGTACTTAGGCTTGCAACTAGAGTATTTTCTAGAAGAAATTTTTGCACACCAGTCCGTCGATAGCAAGAAGGTATTAGAAAATTTTAATATAGATAAATCTTATCCTTTAAAAATCCCATGGTAGTAAATCCCTTAAAGTGGATAAAGACCCTTTTAGATCAAGGATGAAAAATAAGGAAGTCTTAAGGCATGAAGTCCCATACTTGAGCGATATTAGAGCACTTATGTATTTTGCGAATTGCACATTGCATTCACAGTAAATTTGCTAGCTAGATATAGTATAGCTCTAACCAGAAGACATTAGACTAATATGAAGACTTTACTCAGATACCTCCAAGGAACTCATGATCTTGACTTATTTTACCAGAAGAACCAAGACTTAATCATGGTGAGAGTTAGGATGCTGATTATCTGTCTGATACCCACAGTGCCAAATCTTAGACTGGTTTGTGTTTCTATGTGATGATTTAGCTATTTCTTGGTAGTCTTTAAACATACCTTGGTACTACTTCTACCAACCACTCAGAGATTATAGCATTATATGAAGCCTCACGTAAGTATGTTTGGCTAAGACGTATGATTAACCACATTTAGAAGTCATGTGGTCTTAATATCGTTGATACCCCACAATTATCTACAAAGATAATATTGCTTGTGCTGCACAAATGCAAATGGGTTATGTTAAAAGCAATATCACGAAGCATATTACCCTCAAACTTTTTTATCCTCATGAACTCCGAAAGAATAATGAGGAAAAGATACTGCAAACTAAGTCATGTGAAAATTTAGAAGATTTATTCACTAAGTCTGTCGGGATCAGATTTCCAAATCCGAACCCTCTGTGTATAACCGTCCTAGTCCAAGAAAAGCTAGCACACACAGTGAAAACAGTGATGATAACACAATCATATCACAAATCACATAATATTTATTAAGCATAAGGATTTAGCCTTATGGTCAAATTATTACAAATAAGCAGCCTCATAGCTTGAGTTCAATAAAAAGCAGTGGAAATATAATAACAGCAGCAGAATGAGCCAATCCATATGCCCAAAAGGCAATCGACTGGGGTACGTGTCCTAGTAGTCCATATCGCCTTCATCATAACCACAAGCATAGAACTCGTAGTCACCTTCAACTTCTGTGCACTCCTCTATGGAAAGTGGGGATGTTGCAAGGGTGAGCACAAAATGTACTCCGCAAGTCTTGAAAACATAATGCATGATAACTATATGCATGGTGAACAATTGAAGGTATAATATGGTTCCTTTAGCATAAAGCAGAGTTTATTTATAAATACCGATAGTAATTTTTACAAAGCATCATTTGACCAAAGTGTAATTGAATAAATAATTGAATTTGATATAACAACTAAACAGATTCCAGCCACCTGACTGGCTCTAGCTGCCAAACCATGAACCGTAAGTTCCAACCACTCAAAATTCCCAAACCATCATTTTTAGTTAAAACAAAACCATAAGATCTACAATGTGCTAGCATACCTCGCCTGCCCTTGACCGTGGGCATGGCTACTTAAGTGGTTTTAACTCTGCAGAGTGTGTACAACTTTACCCACAAGACATGATCGACTCTTGTTACCAGGCAATTAACACACTTCCTTTAGTGTGTCGGCAGAGAGATCATGACAAGGCCTTTACAATGAACGACATCGCTATTAACTTCACCCGCTAAGGTTTCACCGCTGTTACGGTTCTAACTGCCTAGTACAGAAGCCCCCTCTTGCACCTTGTGAGTGTCTACATCCAGCACCCACATTCTACCAAATGGCGAAGCTGATAATGAGACGCACAAATTAATTAGCCAGGTCGTACCCATATAGACTTGTGGTTGTACGGTAATGCTCGGTCTATGGTAACACATGCTTTGGTCCTTAATTGATTAGGGCGGAACATTTAGTTTTAAGATCTCTTGCATCCTGCACTCGCCAAACATCCATCTGCCCCGATCTAAGCCATTTCCACTTTATTTCATTAAATAACAGCAATAATACCAATTGCCGCAACTTAACAAATAAGTTTAGACAATGTTTGAAAAGTTTTCCATAAAGGCATAGCACCGAAACGATTAAGCTAGACTAAGCAATTCTGCCATCCCAGGCTACACTATAGGTTATCATCAGATAAAGTATATATATATATCATCTAGGGTGATAAAGGTTCGTCATAATTAAAGTCGATGAGGGTATACCACAACTGGAATTTAGCTAAACCTGAACACTGCATTTAAAGTACATTGCATAAAAATAAGCATGCATAATTTAAAACAATATAATATTTTCATAAAATTTGGGATCAACATGTTCAAGGAAGACTTGCCTTTGTTGCCTCCTGCTGGTTCTATCTCTGCCTAACGACTCGCTTGAGTTTCAACTGCGTCGTCTACACGTGAAACGAGAGCAAATAAATAAAATAAATCCAAAGAAAATTCAAAAATTGAAAATAATGGACTGGGAGATAGATCATGAATTCAGATGAATTTAGAAATTTGAATCACTAGAATCGGAGCTCGAACGAGGGAGAACGGGCTCCTGGAAGTTCATTAGATCAGAAAATCAGAAAAATCAAAAGTGGTGACACATGGCACAATATGATTGGCTAGAATTTTGGATTTTCTGGAAAATAAGAAAAATAATTGCCACTGACACATGGGACCCATGGATCAAAAACATGGCTCACTATAAATCGGGTTCACCGAGGGGATGGCAAGGTGACGTGGCGGACCGACTGAGGTGGGGCGACATGCAGGAGGTTAGGGCTGACACGGCAGTCAATGTAGCACTGACGCGGCACCGGTTCAGGCAACGAGGCTTCGCTGACCAGGCAGGGCGCGAGGCGACGCGACACTGACTGGGCGGACACGGGGCGGCCACGCAGCGCTCATCCGATGAATCAAAGAGAGATCGAGCGGTGGAGATGCGGCAGGAGGCGACAGCAAGCACGGCGATGATGCTTCGCCAGACGCGAGGAAGACGACGCTGCGAGCGGTGGAGGAGCAACAGATCGGGCACCGGATTCGGTGAATCAGGAAGAGGGTGTTGCGGGCAACTTGTAGAGGGGAGCGGCGTCGGCGGAGATGCACCGGAGCAGCTAGATGGCGGGGAGGAAAGCTTCCGGTGGCGGCGCAACTTCGACGACTCCATTCTCGGCAATGAAGGGGTCTCGGGCAGCACGGAGGAGGGCGGCGGGTGCGGCGCAAGAAGGCGAACCTTGGACGGGGTGCGGCGGCGACTTATATAGCCTTGGGAGTGCGTCAAACACGGAATCCAAGGGCGGCGACTGTTAGGGTTAGGGCGACACTGGCGGCAGCGTGACGCGGGTTGGGCCGAGGCGCGAGCGGGCCAGAGCAAAGGCAGGCCGAGCGGAGAAGTGGGCCGAACAAGAATGGGTCGGCAGAGGAATAGGGATGAACCGAAAGAAGAATTCGATCCAAAGTGATTTTATAAATAAAGATTATTTTCTGAATTTAGAATATTCCAGAAATTCGAATAAAAGAAAATAAATTCAAATAAATAGCAAATAAATTCAAAAAAATCTCCAAAAATATAGAAAAATTCCTTGAAGCACAATGAACCCAACTAAAACTGGAAATCTTTTATTTGATGTATAGATTAGTCAAATTAAATCCTTTTCTTAATAAAAAATTCAAATTAAGCTTTGTTTAATTCCAAGAAAATGGAAATGGTTCATTTTTGAATTTAAACTTCGAAGACTCAAATTTTGGGATGTTACAAAGTCTTTACCAAAATGTAGTTTCCAAACGTGTGTTAGTAGTGTTAGAATGAGACGACTTAGAGATATGCAAAGTTCAGGGGGAGTAAATCTCTGAACGGCCATGACCCTTAGTATAAACATGAAGATCCTACTTTAAATCCAAAAGATTATAAGTTGCACTCTTTTTCCTTTACTAAGTTTTTCTGAAGATTTCTCACATAAAGGTTTTTAAAGAGGCAACTAGTGTAACACAGTATGTGAGTGCACATAGTGTGCAAGTGCAACATAATCTTGTCTCCATCTTTTTTTTCTATTGCGTTTTTGAAAGGAGTTTTTGATAAGACATATGCATTATGCGATATTCGCCTAAGGAGGAGTGTTGAGATATAGTAGGACTCTTGGTCCTAATTGTTCAAATGTGTTTGGACTCTATCTCGTTATGGACGAATCCGAATCTATCTCTTGCTGCCTTCTACTATAAATATAGCACCCCCTATGTACAACAAAATCGATCTAATAAAAATAGAATAGTTTTGCCTTTCTACATCGTGTTGCTCTCTATTCATGCTAGTTGTTCTATTGGTGCGTCTTGGTTGATCCAGAACATGTGACAACATTTTACAATAGAGATTCCTTTTAAAGGGTAGTTTGTGACATCTTAGAGTTTTGTTAGTAGTTAAAATATTTAAAATTTAAAAATTATTTTATTGGTTTTTGTGAATTTCTAGAGAACAATTCAATTTTGGATTTTCTAATAATTATTTCTTATTTTCTAGATTTTAAAAGGCTTTTCTTGTTTTTAAAATTAAAAAGTAATTTATGTATAAAAATAAAACCAACTTTAAGTTGAAAATATTTTTATTAAGCTTAAAATGAATCAAGGAACTTCTATGAATTTTTCTTGAATTTTTAAACTCTATTTTTATTTCCTAAATGCCATTTAGAGTTTCTATAAATATTTTAAATCTAAAATTAAGTTTAAATTACCTGTTCCTGTTTTCCTTTTTCCTAGCCAGCACACGTCACTTGCCTCCCTTTCTTCTTCCCGTGTGAGGCCTGGCCTAGCCAACCTCCTCCCCCTTTAGTGCCAGCCCAACCCACCCACTCCTTCCCCTCTCTGTTTCTTCCTTTCTCTCTCTGCCATGTGGGTATGATCCATTCACCACATCTTCTTCCCTTTCTTCTTTCTCATAATGTTTGAGCCTCACTGGCATTGTCATGCTGCAGGATCAAGGATAACCGACTAGAGGGGGGTGAATAGGACATTTCTAAATTTCTTAGCTCTAATTGCAATTAATCAAATTACTAAACAAGAATTGTAATTTTTCATAATTAAAGCTAAGTTCTCTAGAAAACACTAAATGCTCCAACAATTTAAACTATAAGCAGAAATGATTCTAAGGACAAGATCAATATGACTAAATTACTAGAATTGTAAATTGAGTACAAGACTGAAAAATTCAAACCATAAGAGAAGGAGACACAAGAATTTATCCTGTGGTCTCGGAGACTTGCCAGTCTCCCGTAATCCACGTTGAGGTGACTTGAACAGCTTCAAGCTAGCTCAAACCTTTTGAGCCTTCCTCGATCACTATGATAGTTTTCCCCGCTCCAGGTAGGCGAACTCTGGCCTTTACAACTTGTCGGGGCTTCTTACAACCTCCGTTGAGAAGCTCACTATGCACGAATTCCTCCAAGCTGTCTAGGAGACAGCAACTTCTAAGAATAATAAGTCTTGATGCTTGTTTGAGGTCAAATCAAGTGTCTAAATGCTCAACATTAAATGCAACACTTGAAATTACTCCCAACTTTCTCAAAATGAGAATTTAATGCACACAATGAGTTGGAAAATTTCTAGAGCTCAAGAATTATCAATGAGGTCCAAAGTTGGCTCTAGAATACAGGCGGGGTATTTATAACCTCCACCAAACAAATATGGCCATTAGCCAAAAGTATCTCAAAAGTACCCTAGGAGGCTGATAATATCACCATAGTGTCGGTATGACCGCTCCTCAGTAGCCAACGGTCGCCACAGTGCATTTAATGCACTGTTAGTGACCATTAATCACTGTGGCTGGTATGACCAGGGTCACTCCGGTCATACCAGGTTTTAAAAATGCCCCCAAGACAAGAATGTATGCACTCTGGAAAATTGGGACCGATGTGCCCCAGTCATACCACCGGCTGGTATGACCGAGGTAAGCCTGGTATGACTGGCCTACTAACCGGCCAAGAAACCTCTTCTTTGTAAATTCCACATCGGAGTGTCTTCTATGACGACAGTGCCCAGATGACCAGAGGGGTTCTACATACCGCCCTTTACCACCCAGGTGATTTTTCTTCATTTTCACTTTTAGTCATATGTAATTCTAAGGAAATCTCAAATATGCATGAGTTTGAGCTTCTAAATATTTTTCTGACATCGAACAAGCGGCAATAAACCCTCTTAATAGTACATCATCTATTCTAGCAATCCGATCTTTTTCTCTAAACTCTGAGATCGACAAAAACTATGAAAAGGTTCTTAAATTTTATACCTTAGCCATCGACGCGTTGATATTCTCTTTTACCATGCTTTCATGATCATCGAACTTATGACTAACCTATTCTCAAAATACTCAAATTGAAAATGTTAGTTCAGTAATCGCAATTGTTATTAATTACCAAAGCCAAAATGAATTAGGAGCCTAGATGCTTTCATATGTGCACAAATATTCCCAACTAGCTGTTTCCTCCCCGATTTAATGTGTATCCAATGCCATTAATGACCACCATATCCACCACCTTCCCTCCTGCCATTTCCTCTCGTTTTATTGCTGTCGGTGTTTCGTAGAACCGTCAAGTAAATTTGTAAGTCTAGGGGCCGCGCGTCCCCGCTCCTTGAATGGTTAGACTCGGGAGTCCAGGATGTATACCGTTCGGCCGAATATCCCTACTTCCAGCCTCGTGGTGGTGGATCTCATTGCTCAGAGTGTGGTGGATTACAAGCGAGAGCTAAGGACAGGCCCTTAACGCTCGTTCGAGTAGGGGAGCTTGGGAGCTCAGAGCGCTCACTCGGGTCGGAAGACCCGAACGAGGTCGGATGAGAAAACGAGGTAAAATGAGAAAAGTGGGTGAGTCCCCTTTCTTAGAGGGCCTGCCTCCCTTTATATAGTCGGAGGGGGCAGGTTACACGGGAATTCGGAGGAAAGATGTAAGGGTATACTATGCTCGGGAGTCCCGGTCTTTAGTCTTGGCGGCTGACAGTTCTGCTCATCCCATGCCGGGTTGGTAGACACGGTGATTGTGTTCCGCTGGAAAGGTGCGCACTGCCCTCGCTTGTCTGCCGATGTCGACGTTGTTTTGGGACTGAGCGCGCCCTTCCATCGTGGCTCGACGAGATGAAGGGACGGACGCTTGACCTAGCGGCCCCTGCGCCATCTTGGGAAGGAGCCACCTGCCCAACATGGACATCGTGTCCATGGGACAGGTGACCGGCTTGGAGTCGACCGTCTAGTGGCGGAGATTTACCGAGGCTCCGTCCGGAGGCCTGGTCGGAGCCTGCTGGAGCACCTGACCAGCGGCCTGGCCGGACGCCTGTCCAACACCCTGGTCGAAGCCTATGGGGACGCTTGATCGGTAGCCTGGTCGGAGCGCCCCTAACGGGCCTGATTGAGGCCGAGTGATCCTTCGTGTCCCCTTGGGCCTAGAGATGGGCCCGAGGTGGACCATCTGGCGATCCAGCCGATATTTAGGGATAATCCCATCTGTGAGGGACGGAGGCTTTGGTAATATCCTTCCAAAGAACTCAGATCATTGTCATCCGGCGCTGAGTCCAGATGACTGAGAGAAATACGATCTTGAAATAGATGTATACGTTGCTGTAGGGTACCCCTGGTATGATTATTCGTCAATTGCGCTTTAAGCCGCTCGGCTGTAATGCCTGTCACGCCATTTCCGCCCCTCCAAGCCTCCCCTACCCCTATAAAAGAGAGCCTTGAAAGCCCATCCTCCCACTCAATTCATTTTACCCCTCACTGACCAACCTCTCCGTCTCCTTCGCACAGAACACACCCAAGTCTTGGACGTCTTCCCTCTCTTCGGCTGCCACGCTGTGCTCCCAACCCACCAAGTCGGTGCCCTATTTAATTCCGTCACCATCCACGTCACGAGGTGCGCATGACTTTCTCTTCAATTCCCCTCTTTCAATTTGATGTTACCCATCTCCCTCTCGCCATATCTCTTTTCTCCTCGTCAGCTACCACCTGCCACATCTCCCTCGAAGCTGACCGCCGTTCCCCGCTCCCAACCCGTTGCTCTAGAGATCCTTTTTTTCTCATTTCCTTTCATTTTTACGCTGAATTTCTTCCTTCTTTTCGTTTCAGCCTCGCATCGCTCACCACCGAATTCCGCCATTGATCGGTGACCTTCGCCATCACCAACCCCACCCTAGCATATTCTCACTATGTTCTAACCGGTGCTCCCTACATCTTCTCTCGAGCCCTACTGGAGCCCTGCCAACACCATGGAGCCAAACGCACCACCACCTTCTTCCTTGCACCCGACAGTTGCCATCAATTCTCGGCTCCAACCTCACAAGGACTAGTTTGCTAGAACCACAAGCTACTCTTTTGCGCCTCACCATCACCGCTGCACCATCGAGGGGTTCCAACGACCCTTAGGCCGTGAGCTCCGCCATGCATCCGGTCCACAATGGACCAGCATAGTTCTCGTCGACCCGGTCCATGGACCCATGCCCACATGTCGGTGGCAGAATCCCTTTTTCCATTCAAAAATAATGTGGACAAAAAATTCAAGTCCTTGCTGATGTCATCATGACATCATGCTTGCATCATAATTCCCATTTCCTTTAGAAAGAAAACTCTAAATCCAGAAAATCCCTGTAGATGCAGTAATCCATATTTCCTTTATAAATAAAAAATCCAAAATTCCATAAAATCTTCAAATAGTGTTTTCTCTCCCTTTTTCCTTGATTTAAATCTTCCAGGTGTCCGTTCTCCTCCATTCTAACTCCGTTTGACTCTGTTCTTCTTCTTCTTCTTCCTAAATTCATGTAAAATCCTAATCAACATATTTATTCTTGGTTTAGATTTTATTTGAATTTAGCTATTTTCAACATTTAGATTTAGTAGTGTCAGAAGAGTACCAGTCGACGATTGAAAACACCAGTACTTTGAACAAGGCAAGTTACACTCTTGATCATGTTGATCCCAGATTCCAAATTATATTTTGTTTTAAATTACCACATGCATAATTTTATCAATGTAATTTAAATCCCAGATTTAAATGTATAGTTATTCCTATTTGTTATGACCCTATTTGGTATTGATAATCCTTATGCCCTTGTAATCTTAAGCAAAATCTCAGTAGTTGGTACACAAATATAGTATTAACTAGGGCTATATATATAGTAAATGGCTTAGACCTTAAATTAGGGCTTTTTGCAAATTTGTGCCAAACAAATATTTCTATTGAAATAAAATTATTCCTTGGTATTTAGTGAAAATGTGATTTAGACCAGGCGTGAATGGTTATCAGGTGACTTTTTCATGGTTCTGGGTTTGTGATAAGCTCGCCTAGTCAATTAAGAACTGGTCTGTGCACTACTAAATATAAAGCATTACTGTTTCAGTGGTGGAATGGCGCATTGTAAAGGCCTTAAGATAATCACTTAGTCGCTTGTCTAAGAAAGCATTTCATGTTGATATATTAAGTTGATTGTCTCTTTTGGGTAAAGATGTACAACCTTTACAGAGTGTAAAACTAATCGATTAGCCGTGCCCTCGATCATGGGTATGCCGAGCAAGCTTTTACATATTAGACTTTGGTTTTCCAAAAATAATTTTAGAAAAATGATTTGTAGATGGAAGGGTTCTGTCTAGAAAGATTGTGATAAGCTCCAGAATGGATTACGTGTTGAAAATATGTTTAAAACTCAATTTTACTACATCAATTATGCCTTTCAAATTACTTACTGTATTGGAAATGTTGCTCAAACTAACGATTTTTCCTTCGTCCACAGGTGCATACTTGCAGCCCCGGGTAAGGTGTCATCGCTGTAGGCCATAGATCTCCCGTAGATCTGAAGTCAGGTTTCAACAGGCTACTACGCTGTTCCTCTTTAAAAAGCATTTTGCCAAGCATGCAAGCTTTGCAAACAAAGTTTTGATTTTATTGTTAACTTTTTATTTAATTTTGAATATTAATCTTAGGTTAGAAGTTATATACAAATCTAATTGCTGATTTTTATCTAATTTTTATTCTAATGACTAATATAGTTCAACTTAGTTAGGGTCCATTAGATTAAGGCCTTGATGTTTTATTTTTTATGAGAATTTCTTGCATATTTCTCTTTTTTTCTAAGCAACTCTAAAAGAAATGTCATGAGTTCTTAATATATATATATATATATATAATAGACACCAGAAGTGTAAACACTAGAGGGGCATTAGATGTTTAATGTCAACTATATATGAATTTCAATATAGGTGTGAACATGTGGATAGTGAATTTCAGCATAGGTGTGAACTCTGAGAGTTTACTTTTCTAAAATTAAGACAAGAAAATAATAATTCCACAATTCTTGGCCTTGCTTGCATGAATGCACAGCAACAACTTTGAGTAGGGTTGAGACCTCCTCCAGCACAGAGATCATGTTCTTGATTGGATAATCCTTTGCCCCGTTCTGAATCCTCTTGAGAATAATTGACCGCAGCTGCACAGGTATTCTCCGCCACGTGTGCGCAACTTCCATACACGGCACGGTGGTGCGGTATTTACTCTCCTTCGTCCAATCGTCAAGAAAAAGACGACCTCAATTATTTCCCTCCGTATAATATATTACTGCCATGTAGTTCAGTGTTCATGCAAAAGAATATGACCTCCCTCCCCATTTTCATCCTCCTGCTCTTGATTTGTTCATGCAAATCCGATGATCGCCTAACACCTGCAAAGCCACTCTACCCAGGTGACAAGCTCATCTCGAACGGTGGCATCTTTACTCTAGGCTTCTTCTCCCCAACAAACTCAAGTGCAAACTCCTATGTCGGCATATGGTACCACAACATTCCTGAGCGAACATACGTGTGGGTTGCTAACCGCGACAACCCAATCCCAAGCAATTTGTCCGGGAAGCTAGCTGTGACCAACAACTCCGACCTTGTCTTGTCAGACTCCAAAGGCCGTGTCCTTTGGACGACGAACAACAACATCACCACCGGAGGTGACGGAGCTGTCGCAGTGCTGCTCGACATAGGGAACTTTGTCCTCCAGTCACGAAATGACACAGAGATATGGAAGAGCAACGATCACCCGACTGACACTATCCTCCCTGGTTTCAAGCTATGGACGAACTACAAGACCCACAAAGCAGTGCGCATCGTTGCATGGAAGGGTTTTCAAGACCCGTCGACCGGCAACTTCTCCCTCAGCGGTGACCCCAGCTCGGGCATCCAGCTCATCGTCTGGCACGATGCAAATCCATACTGGCGCAGCGGGGTATGGACCGGTGCGACGGCCTCTGGCCTAACCAGATTCATCTGGTCCCAGATCATCGACGATGGGGAGGAGATCTACACAACGTACAACACAGCTAATGGCTCACAGAGAACGCACTGGAAGCTGGACTTCATGGGCAACTTGAAGTTCCGGACATGGAATAACCAATCCTTGTTGTGGGTGGATTTGTTTGAGCGCCCCGGCAATGGCTGTCTCCACTATGGCTCATGCGGACCGCTCGCTCTGCGCGACATCACAGGAGCAATCCAGGAGTGCAGATGCCTTGACGGGTTCGAGCCGAACGACAGCTTTAACCATAGCTTTTCCAAAGGATGTCTGCGAAAAGAGGCTCTGAAATGCGGCGGCGAGAACCATTTCGTGACATTGCCTGGGATGAAGGTGCCCGACAAGTTCTTGTATATCAGGAACAGAAGCTTTGAGGAGTGCGCTACTGAGTGTAACCGCAACTGCTCGTGCACGGCGTACGCGTATGCCAACTTGAACAGTATCCTCACGATGAGGACGACGGGTGACCCGTCAAGGTGCTTGGTTTGGATGGGCGAGCTTGTCGACACGGAGAAGGCTGGTGACATTGGTGAGAACCTGTACCTTCGGCTCGCCGGTCTTCCTGGTATGTTCCGTTAATTCCATGCCAGGTTTGTTTTTCTCTGACTGATGAGTGCTCATAAAATGTGACCGTGTCAAGATTTTAATGAATTCAAGCATTTAATTTAAGAGGGTGTTTAGGGAGAATCTAAGTGTTTTATTGCTAATTAACACTCAAATTTTGAGCCTTTAGATCTAGATCCAATGGATGAAACCAATTTGCCTCCACTTCTCCTATTTGAGTACTATTTTATCAAGGAGTACTTAATTTTTAGGTATTAGATGAGGAACGTTATTCTTTTCTACCAAACCATTTTATATAATTATATACTAGTTTTACACAAATTAAATTATGTAAAAATGATGTGATAATTTGTAAAAAAGAACATTATTCTTTTTGCATGGCCTTTTTACATCAATTATATACTAGTTTTACATAAATTAAATTACATAAAAAATAGTGTGACAATTTTGTAAAAAAAATACAGAACACAACAAACAAAAACGTGGATCATAAAGTTAAAATGATAAAATATAACGAGATCACAAAACAATATCTAATAGAAACAAATTAAGTGCTCACAAAAAAAAAATACTCAAGTGCCATTTAGCAATTCCCTTAATTTAAAACTGCATGGCAAACTAAACACAACAACTTTTATACTGAGACATACCATCATTGTAATTAACTAGCTAATTGGCTCGCACAATTGCACGGTGTGGTATGGTATATATATATAGTACATTGTACAATATTTTCTTTGTGGGTTCGAAATTCTATTTCGCTAACAAAATACTTTTTAGATAAACAAATACTTGATTTCGTCTTTAATTAGCGTAATTTATTTTGGGATATCTCCCCATGTAAAAGAGGATTGAATTCTTGTTAGTACAACGTATCACTTTATTTTCAAATTAACGTATCTTTACGTGAACTATCAAATCTAACTTTAAAATTAGGATCTACAAAATTACGTCCCACACTACCACAAAATAGCACATAGGTGACGCCTTATTTGTGACGGTTCTTTTGGAACCGTCACAAATACACTTATCTGTGGCGGTTCTAAAGTTTAAAATGGTGGGAAGACTATTTGTGGCGGTTTTTGTTTTCAACCGTCACAAATAAGTGATTATTTGTGGCGGTTTTTCTTTGGAACCGTCACAAATAATGTCGGGACTATTTGTGACGGTTTTTGGATCGAACTGCCACAGATAATCCATTATTAGTGGCGGTTCTAGCCAAGAACCATCACTAATAATCACATTATTAGTGGCGGTTTTTGGCTAGAACCGCCACTAATAATGTGAGTATCGACAGTTCTAGCCAAGAACTCCGCCATCGATAATGTTATCGATGGCGGTTTTAATTTGAAACCGCCACAAATAATAAAAATAGAAAAATTTAAATATTACTAATTACCTCTCCCCTTCTAATTTAAAAGAATTGAAATTAAATAATATTACATTTAAAATAATTGAAACTAATATTCTATTTGCAATAATTGAAAAGAACGATCGAAACAAATTCAAAACTTCGGAGGCCATTTTGAGGCCCTAAACGATGTTTTTTTGGAATTTCGTCGCCGCGCACGCACTAAAATTCGAGTACTACTTTTCGTTATCTTTCAAACGAGCCAAAGAACACCCCGATCGGAGTTACGAGTCAAAAGTTATGACCATTTTAACAAAAGTGCCCAGATTTCTTATTTGCAAACTAGAATCGGAGCCCAAAAAAATATAATCGGAGAGCTTATCGTCTGATGATTCCGGAAAACTCAAGAACACCAAAATCGAAGGTACGAGTCAAAAGTTATGACGTTTTTACAAGTTCTGTGAATAGTACTAGCACATTATATTACAAGCATCATTAATAGTCAAAAGTATGAAAAATAAATTTGAAAGTTTTAAATTTTACTAATTACCTCTATAGTTTGCTAATTTGAAATAATTGAAAATCAGTGTTTGGGTTCTTCACAGGGTTAAGAGGAGGAGGGACACATTATATATCAGATGTTATCATACCACCACTAGAGTAATGGATCTCATAAGAACTCTGAAGTTAAGCGTGCTTGATGGAGAGTAGTAATAGGATGGGTGACCTCCTGGGAAATGAAATCCGAATACAATTAGAATTCTGAAATTGAGTGTTCTTAGGCAAGAGGAGTATTAGGATGGTATTAGGATGGGTGACCTCCTAGGAAGTCCCCTCTAAATTAGTGTTTTTAAACTGCCAGTTAGCAAAAAAAACACTAATGATAACATTATCAATGATTATTAGTGGCTGTTCTTGGCTAGAACCGCCACTGATAATATTATCAGTGACGGTTCTAGCCAAGAACCGTCACTAATAATGTTATCAGTGACGGTTCGAAAACCGGCACTATATCAGTGACGGTTCGAAAACCGTCACTAATAGCATTTACGAATTGTCACTGATGTGCTTTTTTCTAGTAGTGCCAGATGTTTTCAAAATTATTTCAAATTCGTATATCTCTAAGCCAACTATCAAATCCATGCCTTTAAAATTTGGCTCCACCAAAGTAAGGTTTGGCGGTTCTTATTTTTTTGCGAGAATTTTTAGCATATTTGTTTTTTCCATTTTTCCAAGTAGTTTGTGAGAATTTCTAAGATATTACTTTTTTCTCAACGGCAACGTATCCTGTGCACATAGGTCTTCTCGTGTACACATCATGCACACCAACTAAAAAAGTCGTGAAAATTTTTGAAAAAAATTGTAGATGTACTTCATAGATTACTCTACCTATGTATGAAGTTTCGAGATCAAATTCATTACATATCGAGAGTTACAAAAAAAGAAAAAAATTCTGACAAGTTTAAACTCTTTAAACTTGTCAAAATTTTCTCTTTTTTGTAACTCTTGATATATAATGAATTTGAACCTAAAATTTTATATATAGGTAGAGTAATCTATGAAATACATCGACAATTTTTTTCAGAATTTTTCACGACCCTTTTTAGTTGGTGTGCACGGTGTGTACACGGAAAGGCCTGTGTGCACACGATACGTTGCCTTTCTCAACAGTTGTAAATCACATGTCGTCAGCTTTTATTATAAAATAGATAGATTCATTTGAACAAGCTCATCAATTTCACCATTTTTTCCAAAAAAAAAAAAATAGCTACCTGTCCTAGTGTCACCTGAACACTAGCTAGCCAAATTCTTTTGGTGTCCTAGTGTCACCTGAACACTAGCTAGCCAAAATCTTTTGGTGAAAAACTACTAGACGACTGACGACGCCAATTTATCTTAAGCCCAACTGTATGTAATGCTGGGGATGCTTTAGATTGACAGATTGATGCAAGTAAATCGAAATAAAAACATTACAAGGGTAAATCCATACTCTCGCAGGCTATGCTTGATGCACTAAATTCTATTCACTCACTTTCTTCACAGGACATATTTCTGCAGTGAACAAGAAGAAGAAGAGCAGTGTGGTAAAGATTGTACTCCCAATTATAGCATGCCTGCTCATGCTCACATGCATATTTCTTGTCAGTATATGCAAGTCAAGAGGTAGAACATGAGAGAACACCTACTTGTAATATGCAGTTGTTCATATAATAATGTCTGAGTGTTGGCATTACTGTTATTTCTGTTAGGCATACGACGAAACAAGGAAACCCTGAAAAGACCGGTGCCAGGACACCTGAACACTTTTCATGAACTTTGGGATCAAAATCTAGAATTTCTGTGTATTAGCTTCGAGGACATTGCCGCTGCAACAAACAGTTTCTGTGACACCAACATGCTTGGAAAAGGAGGTTTTGGCAAAGTTTATAAGGTCGTATAAAATTCTTCCTTGTCAATTACAACATGGAAAATCCGTCATATTTCCTCCCGATTAATTCAATATAAAATCACGCAGGGAACATTGGAAGATGGCAAGGATGTTGCTGTTAAAAGGCTTAGCAAGGGTTCTGAGCAAGGGATAGAGCACTTTAGAAATGAAGTAGTTCTTATTGCCAAATTGCAGCACAAGAACCTAGTTAGACTTCTCGGTTGCAGTATTCATGAGGATGAGAAGTTGCTTATTTATGAATACCTACCCAACAAAAGCTTAGATAAATTCCTTTTTGGTATGCTTTAATCCAATATACTCTAAAAAATATCTGAATTGGCCTAAGAAACGTAGTTGATTGGCACACTATGTGGTTCACTCCTATCCATCCTGTTCTTGGCAGATGATGCAAGGAAGTCTATGCTTGATTGGCCAACACGATTCAGCATAATCAAAGGAGTAGCTAGAGGACTTCTATATCTCCACCAAGATTCTAGAATGACGATAATTCATAGAGATCTCAAAGCAAGCAACATCTTGCTGGATGCAGAGATGAACCCGAAAATATCGGATTTTGGAATGGCAAGAATCTTTGGAGGCAACGAGCAACAAGCAAGCACTAAACGAGTTGTTGGGACATAGTAAGTATCCCTTGCGCTAGCTCTTTTGAACATATAATTTATGCGCTTGAAATAATTCAAACTACGCCTGTTTGCCTGTGAAATGATTCAAATAGCGGTTACATGTCACCTGAATATGCGATGGAAGGCATTTTCTCGGTTAAGTCAGACACATATAGCTATGGTATTTTGCTACTGGAGATTGTAAGCGGATTAAAGATCAGCACGCCTCATCATCTTATAATGGAATATTCAAACCTTATAGCTTACGTAAGTGCAATCAAATGCTTCAAATTTGGAAAACTCAAACAGAATATAGCCAATACAAATAGGAATTTTGTTTTCATGTTTCAGGCTTGGAACTTATGGAAAGACGGAAAAGCAAGGGATTTTGTGGACACATTGGCTTTGGAGAGTTATTCACCAAGTGAAGTCTTGCAATGCATCCATATTGGACTCTTGTGTGTTCAGGACAGCCCGAATGCTAGGTCACTCATATCACAAGTCGTGTCCATGCTGGATAATGAAGCCATGCCGTGCCCAATGCCGAAGCAGCCAATGTATTTTGCACAGAGGAATTACGAAACCGAAGAAGCAAGAGAAGACTTGGAAAACTCTGTTAATAACGCGAGTCTGTCTACACTACAAGGCCGCTAAACGTTTAGCGTAAGCTATTATTACAGTGTATGAAAATCTAAGTAATTGTATAATTCACTAGCAACTGGGATTTATCGCCACTACAACACAAACACGCGATCCACCGTTGTTGTTCGGTGTGCGTGTGTGGTAAATTCGTGCCGTCTGATATGTCACGCTCGGCCCGCTTCATTACGTGCCAAGGTGGAAGGACTTTTGTTTTAGCAAAGCAAGAGACTGATTTTAATTTCTAAAATTAAGACAAGTAAATAACAATATTGAGTTTCTTGGCCTTACCTGCATGAGCGTACATGAACAGCTTTGAGCGTGCCTTGAGACTTGAGCCGCCTCCAGTAACAATCTCTCTAGACCTTGATGCGCTTGATTGGATAATCCTTTGCCCGGTTCTGAATCCTCTTGAGAACAATTGGCCACAGCTGCTTCCAATCCAGTGCACCCTCGAAGAGTAGCCTCTCTGACTCATAACTGAGCCGCACTACTCCGAGCAAATGTAGCTCCCCTCCGCCCCACGAACGCCATCGCAGCACGCCTACAAGCTTACATTTTGCATAAGTGCGAGAAGCAGACAACCATGGCATTGACGGGGGATGTGACGAACAAGTGAATCAAGGGACCAAAATTCATTCCTTCCTTTAACATCTACCAGCGATTGGAACTAAGATGTTCTATTAGGTTAGGAACACTCACTCGAGTATGGCGAGGGAGGTCAATCCGACGAAACCCCGCCGTCCCCAACCCGGGGCCGAGGAAGCGGACGAGCAAGTCCAAGGCCAAGCAGTGAGGTGCCGCGCGCGGCGGAGCTGGTGAGGGAGCAGGGCGGCGCGGGGGAGCCGAAGACGGATCGGTTGTCACGTGAGTGAGTTGTGCTGGGCCAATTTCGGCCGCGCGAGAGAAATTTGATTATATGCCACTCCAAAGATGATCCTTTGTCCAAATGCCACTCGGTCCCGGATCACTTTAAAATGCCCCTCGAAAGGAGGTTTTCTCGTCCACGATGCCATTCCGGCCATTTTGCTACAGACGAAATCACTTATTCCTATTTTGCCCCTCAGTCAAACCTGTGAAAGCACAGCCAGAAACACATTCAGCACTTCAAGTGACGAATCAAGGAGCGCTATTTCTAAGAATGGTAGAAGATCACATCCAAGAAAAGTTACAAATGTTGACATGCACATGCCACGCCGACCTCTTTGATCCTGATGGTTCCACAACTCCGCTTGTTAGATGGTTGACACTGTCAGTTGTACTAGCAACACAATGCCTCTGTTCAACACAGTTGGCCAATCGATACATCGCATCTCTTATGCACGTTCTTGTTGCCACATCCAACTGCAAAGTACGTTAGAAGCATACAACCAATTAGCACATATCATGAACAATGTGAAGCATTATACACCTGAATATAATTACTTATCTCAAGACAGGAGAATGCTGCACAACGACAAGGGTTATAAAATGGTAAAGCAAATCTTTTACTGGAACAGCTGTGGCACTACCTGATTCATGCCTTCCTGAAGCTTTTGGAAGCCAAGATTCTTTACTGGAACAGCTTCCAGGATCAATGGTGAGCAAGGGTTCTCACATAGTTGTGCGGAATTCCTCCCCGTTGAACAAAACTTCAAGCTTGCACTGTTCGAAACATCATCGCCTGCAAAGTCTTCAGGAAACTGACGCATTTGTGTTGAATTGTCATTCATCAGTAGTTCAGGCTGTTCATATGTTGTTAATGGAGGAAAGTATGTCTCCAGTGGATTTTCAGCCATTCCATCGAGGATCATGTCTGGAGTGCCATTCAATGGATCGTGATTCGTCACTTGAACGTCGTTTGACTGAGGGGCAAAAGGGGAATAAGTGATTTCGTCTGCAACAAAATGACTCGAATGGTATCGTGGGTGAGAAGACCTCTTTTCGAGGGGTATTTTAAAGTGATCCAGGACCAAAATGGCATTTGGATAAAAGCTCATCTTTGGAGTGGCATATAATCAATTTTCTCGCCGCGCGAAGGATGTAACGCCGATGGATGTCCGGCCCAATTTAGCTCTGCAGTCTCTCTAAGAAAGAGAATGAGGAAGCCCAGTTAGTCTCCGTGAGGCATGTGATGCAGAACTCTGCATCGATGTAACCCAAAATTTTTTTTTTCGGGACTAGCTCTCGCTCGTTTTTTTTTATTTTTTTATTTACAAATTTGATCCTCTAACCCACAAATGTCGTACATGGGAGCATGACATTTGATATGCAGCTCACCAGAAGCGCTACAATGCCGCGTCTTTACTCTGCAGCATTCCAAAATTCAAAAAAAATGCTGCGGTACTGTAGTGTTGCATTGCTATTGTACCGTGATACTTATCGTGATTTTTTTAATTTTGGATCCGCTGAGTGAAGGCACGGTATTTATCACCGGTGGCACGTCGCATTAGGTAATTCCGCTCTGCGGACATTCGGTTTTTCACTGTTGTAGCCCCCAAAAAATTATTTTTTCTAGAACTAGTCTTTGTACGATTTTTTTCAAATATGGCCCCTGGCCTGTAAATCTTGTGCACAGGAGCACAGAAAATACAAATCCTACGCATGGGAAGCACGAAAATAACCACGAGGCGACATACAACAAAAAACCGAATGCCTGTAACATTCCAAAAAAATCAAAAAATAGTAAAAATGAAAAAATTTAAAATGGAATTGAATAAATATTTCAATTGAAATCAAGATTTTGAGTTAAAACAATATCTTTTCCTCATTTTCTTTGTATTTTAAATCTTAAGAGAAGTATAAGTTGCAATACTAAAACTTTTTGTCAAAAATAAACTAACTATAAAAATAAAATTTGAATTATGATTTTTAATTTGAATATTTATTTCCTAATTTTTCTAAAGTTATTTGTTTTTGCATTAAAAGAAAAGTCACGTACATTGAAATGGTAAAATGGTAAAAGTAAAATATCAACAAAATATCTACAAAAGTAATATTAAAATATTAGAATCCTCCAGAACCCTAATCGTGACATTTGAGATGATATAAACAATTAAAATAAAAAGAAAAGGATGTGATAATCATGGGATTGGATATCTGATCCAGATCTTTTCAGAATTTCGTGGAAATCTCCATATCTTATCTTGATCTGAAATTTTTACCATGCCAACATCCGATCTTTACCCACCTCTAATAAAAAGAACAAAAATTAAAACTTACATTATAGCCTTTAAAAATTCAAAAATATAAGTAAATAAATCTAAAATTTCAATGTCAGAATTTTTAGAATTTAAATATCAAATATAAAAATCTTAAAATTTCAAATAAGATAAATATTGTGTTTTCAAACCTCTAGAAAAATCTATCTAAATTATAGACCTCATTTTATTTTAAATTAAATAAAAATTAGGAACTGGAAAATCTGACAGCATGCATTGTTAGAATTGTTTAAATTTTCTACCAAGAATTTTAATCTTAAATTTTAACTGGATAATGAACCTTATCTTGCCGACTTGTAAAAAAATTTCATGAAATATTGGGTCGGCTTGATAGCTACGATTAGCGTGAGACCATGTGTCATCCAGAACTCTGCAGGAACATTTCTATTCGCTGAGACCTACATGTGGGCCCGACCAAACCAGTTACTGTTTTTCTTCCTCCAGTGAACAAGATGCAAGCACAGCCAGCCAGCACGCCATTTTTTCCAGAGACTTCACACCTTGTCCACCGCCTTCCATTGCTATAAAAATCGGCCATGTCCCCCACACTCTCTAGAGCCCTCTCCACCTCAAGCCAGCATCAGAAGAGGAGCGGAACGAGATATCCGCGCAAGTCTGACACGACTGTATGGGCTTAAGACTTTTTATCATTTTAGGAGGTATCAAAATTTATATTAGGCCACTAATAAGAGATAACAAAAACTTAAAGAGCAGAAGTATTAACTTCTGATACCTCTTGGTGCTAATTTGATGTAAATTTAGGTACCTCAAAAACATGTTGAATTGTCGCTGTGCAATTCCATCGCAACTAGTATGACTAACAAATGCCCTGTAGCCGGATGCATGTACCAGGTTAAGGAAATAACACTTCCCGTGAAATGTTCACAAGACATCATGCTATTCATGTTAGACTGTTACTTGCGGGTGTGCTGACTGGATTTAATGCACGGAAAATTATGCCTTGAGGCCGCCTGTTTCTTATCCTTGCCACATCGGATTTTGCGTGAGAAATGAGAGAACTCAATAAACAATGCACACCCCTCTATGCAAGAGATGATATTGGCACATGAACAAACATATTACAGAGCGTGTAGTCTAATTCACATTTCAGGATTTGACACTCTGACCCACAGTCATTGACTCAGATGGCCCCATATGTCATACACACAGCTAAAGAGGCACACGAATTGAGTGTCATATTCTGAAATATTTCGTAGTCTAGTGTTTAGTGATTTATGAAGTATCAAATATCATCGTCTAGATATTTACTGTCTAGATGTGAGTATCACAACAGTGACACATAACTACTGATGCTGCTGCAAGGGTCAACAAAAATCACACACAGGTTACACTATTTACTCTCCGTCCAACCGTTGAGAAGAAGACCTCAATTAATGGGAGAATTTGCCCAGCGACACTCTTTAAAATTCGCGATTCACCAAATGACACCCTGACCCACTGTCATACACACAGACGGACCCACATGTCATAGACACACCACCAAAAACCAACGAATTAAGTGTCGTTGGGCTAATTTTTCCCTCAATTAATTCCCTCTGTAATACAGTACTGTTTGTTATCTTTGAAGACATTCTTGCAGGAACAGATAATTTCTCCGACTCCAACCTTCTTGGAAGGGGTGGTTTTGGCAAAGTTTACAAGGTAACAGAATTTCAACTTGACTATTACAGGAGATCACATTTTTTATAAAAAATAATGGTAGTAGTGGAAAAATTATGGCTTTCGTGGTTTCTAAGTTCTGAATGATACAATCATGTAGGGAATATTGGAAGGTGGCAGGGAAGTTGCTATAAAAAGCCTAATCAAGGGTTCTGGACAAGGTATAGAGGAGTTCAAAAATGAAGTAGTTCTAATGGCCAAATTGCAGCACAGAAACCTTGTTAAACTTCTTGGTTACTGCACTCATGAAGATGAGAAATTACTGATCTATGAATACTTACCTAATAAAAGTTTGGATGCCTTCCTTTTTGGTATGCCCTGACTTCTTATCACCAATCAAAAGTATATTCATGGTGGATGATTAACAATACTCTTCGTTTCATATTGATATTCAAAGACGCCAGAAGAATACCGCTGCAGCTGGATTGGCAGACACGGTTCAAAATAATTAATGGGGTAGCACGGGGGCTTCTTTATCTCCACCAAGATTCAAGATTAAGAATAATCCACAGGGATCTCAAAGCAAGCAACATCTTGTTGGACGCAGAAATGAGTCCCAAAATATCGGATTTTGGGATGGCAAGGATCTTTGGTGGAAGCCAGCAACAAGCAAACGCTACCCGGATTGTTGGAACGTAGTAAGTATAACTCATGTACTAGTCAATGCTTAACACTGAAATTTTCATTGTTAATTTAATTGAAATTGTGCATTCCTTGCTATTGAACTGGTTTAAATAGTGGTTACATGTCCCCTGAGTATGCGATGGGAGGTGCCTTTTCCGTCAAATCGGACACCTATAGCTTTGGTGTTCTTCTCTTGGAAATGGTAAGCGGCTTGAAGATCAGCTCTCCTCAACCCACAATGAGCTTCTCCAGCCTTATAGCTTATGTAAGTATCGTGGAATGCTTAAAATTTCAACAGCCCAAACAAAATATGCCAACTTGATGAGAACTTGATTGTACTAGAAAATTTTTCGCGACGTAACACGTCACGCGTGTCGTTTTTTCGTAGAAAAATTTCTTTGTTTTTCCGGCGGCGTTTTATTTTTAAAATCGTCGAAATAATAAGTGAAACGGCTAAAATAACACAAATTTTTTCGCGGCGGCATTTTTCGTAGAAAAAATTTCTTTTTTTTTTCGGCGGCGTTTTATTTTTTACATCGTCGAAATAATGAGCGAAACGGCTGAAATAACACAAAAATTTCGCGAAGTAACACGTCAAGGTGCCGTTTTTTCAGAGAGGAATTTTTTTCTTGGCGCTTTATCTTTTAAATCGTCGAAATAATGAGCAAAACGGGGAAAAAAATAGAGAGATAGAGTTGTAGAAATATCTCCTTCGATGAATTATTTGGAAAATATTAGAGACCGAGCTGGGAAACCGCGGTGGGAAAAAGTCTAGAGGGAAAAGGGCGAAAATTATTAGAGATGACAACCTTCTTTTGTCGAGTCTAATACTCTACATGTTCACCGAGTAATAACACATGTTTTAAAAAATATCAGAGATCGAGATGGGAAATCGAGATGGGAAAAAAGTACAGAGATAGAGCTGCATAAATATTTCTGATGACGAAAATATTTTTTTCCGGGAAAAACGGAGAAAGGACCTAGACGTAAGGAGCAAGGACCTGTTTGTTACGTTTTTGGATCTGTCCGCTATCCTTAAAAATTAGAAAAGGGCTTGTTCGCGATTTGAATTTAACGGGAGCTTTTTTTCCGTAAAATGGCACACAAGGGACCCAAACGTGATTTTAGAGAAAAATATCTTCCCCTCACAAAAAATCACGAAGGGTCTATTCGTAATTTATAAAAGGACCAAAACGTAAAAAAAAATTTTGAGCCGAGGCCAGGAGCACGGGAATCTTTCGATATTTAGTAAAGGTAGTATTGGCTCAGGCTTGGACATTATGGAAAGATGGAAATGCATGGAAATTGGTGTGGACTCAACAGTTGTTGAGAGCTGTCCAATTCAAGAAGTTTTACGGTGTACTAGGTACATTTATGCTGGCGGCACGCCACACGCATTGTGTGAGCGGTGATGAGCATAGATGATTTTCTAGTTGAAGAAAATAATAGCAAGAAAAATCTAAGTTTTTTTAGGACAATTTTGTAAAAAAAACTCATTTAGATGTAATTTTTTAGGTATTTCACGGGATTTTAGGACTGGAAAAAGACCCGTAAGAAAAATGTAGGTTTGAATAGCCTATTCGAAAAAAAACCATATCTAGATGTTTTTTGATGTATTTCATAGGCAAAATGTAGCAGGAAAAAATTATGTAAGGCAAAGAACAAATTTTGGAAAACAATTTGCACACACGACTAAAACAAAATCAAAGTTTTGAGGGTTTTGTCATTCTAAAATGGATCTAGATGTATTTTTAGGGAGTTTTAGGGGCTTTTCCGCTATAAAAAATACAAAAGATGCTACATAATCTTGAAAGTTTTGAGGGTTTTCTCGCTTAAAAAACACCTCGTCCATAGCTAGTATCAAAAGACGTAACTGGAAAGACATATCCTGAGACGCTATGCCACGCAAGAGTTAGGATAGCATATCTATAGCGATCACCGTATCATATTTCGAATAAGTCGATGATGACAGACATTTGAGCGATATCACAATTCATACGATCATATATTATATGAATTTATATTTTCTTGCATGTTTCACTTAGATATATGAAAATCATATGTGTAGATTCGTCTTAGAAAGTATTTTCATACTGCTACCATTTTTTTAGGTTTTATAAAAAGATTACAACAGAAATTAGTGATCAAAATTGTGTTTTGGGGTCATGTTGATTGCAAAAACATGTTTTTTTTACTGGAGTGAATGTTATATTTTGTAACCACATGATCATTACTTAGCAATTAGCATATGAGGTTTTCAGAATCTGAGACACCTCTTTGTTTATTACATATAAGGCTAGATGAATCTTAAATGCTGTATTTGCTTCCATGACCAGGCTTCCCTGTCTACTAATTCCTTTGACAACCTCGCACCTAATTGATGTCCATATTATGATATCTAATGTATTTGCTATAAGATACATAGATCATACCACTCTTTTGATAAGGAAAAATCCACAATTGCCATACATCTACAAAAGTAGGATTCACACAGAAACACTCACACGCATTACTTAAGCTAGCGGTCAGGTAGTAATGCAAAATAACGGGATTTCGTAGAAATGTTTTTTTCGTAGAAACAATTTCGGTTTTTTTCGGTGGTATTTTTTCATAACATCTAAGGGTTTCTTCGTAAAAAACAGGCGGTATTTACTTACCGTTTCTAGGGTCTTTTGATAAGGAAAAATCCACAATTGCCATACATCTACAAAAGTAGGATTCACACAGAAACACTCACACGCATTACTTAAGCTAGCGGTCAGGTAGTAATGCAAAATAACGGATTTCAGAGAAATGTTTTTTTCAGAGAAACAATTTCGGTTTTTTTTGGCATTTTTCATAACATCTAAGGGTTTCTTCAGAAAAACAAAGTGTATTTACTTACCGCTTTCTAGGTCTTCTCCATAAAAAGGATCTAAACGCCATTTTCAAAACTTTGGAAGGCTTATCTAGGGGCATTCGTAAAAACCGAAATTTTCGGATTTTTCAGTGGCCTTTCCACACAAAAAAGGGACCTAAACGCGATTTCTGAAATTTTGGAGGGTTTTTTCAAGAAAAAATAACCGCCGAAGGCATGCCACGCTGTCGCCACCAAATTTCAAGACGATCGAGCCACGTGTCGCATGCACAAAATCCCGCGGCGTTGCGCGAGGCGGGATTCGAACCGGCGACCACATGCGCGGGAGGGAGCGGCCAAACCAATGCGCCGCGCGATCGTTTTTGAAAATTAACGACGCTAACATATATAAACCAGTAAAGCGTGTGAGGAATGGGGCGACGTGGCTCAACGAGCGCGCGCCGTACGCACGGCAGACCCAGTTGCTGTAGCAAAACGTCGACGTGGCCGCGCGAGAGACGTGAAAACTTCCCATCTTTAATATAGGGATGATTCATGTAGGACTCCTGTGTGTTCAAGACCATCCGGATGCTAGGCCACTCATGTCATCGGTTGTGTTTATGCTAGAGAATGAAAGTGCCTTGCTTCCAGCACCAAAGGAACCTGGATTTTTTGCACCAAGGAATTATGAAACTAAAGAAACAAGAGAAAACATCGGAGGTTCTGTGAATACCTTGAGTATCACAACACTAGAGGGACGTTAGAACGCGAACTTTCACCGTATATGAATTTCGGTGAAGGTGTACAGTGATACTTAGGATTATCACTGTCGGTGAAGGAATAGGCAGTGATAATAGATATCACTACCGATTTGTTTTACAACCGGTAGTGATATTGGACTATCTCTGCCGAGTCACACTAAAATCCGGCAAAGATATATATATATATATATGTATGTATGTATGTATGTATGTATGTATGTATGTATGTATGTATGTATGTATGTATGTATATCACTGTCGGTTCCTCGGAGAATCGGCAGTGACAAGCCATGCACAAAATATTTTTATTGCATATTTTTTTGTATTATATATTTCTATACAAATTTTTTGTACAATGTGTTAATGTAAAGTATCGTTAAATCATAATTCAAATATGGCAACATATTCTGCTGCATTATTAGAAGTGTCACACACACACCAACTAATAAAAGTCACGAAAAATTCTGAAAAAATTTGTAGATGTACTTCATAGATTACTCTATCTATGTATAAAACTATAGGTTCAAATTGAATACATATCAAGAGTTACAAAAAAGAAAAAATTCTGTAACTTAAACTTGTCAGAATTTTCTCTTTTTTTAACTCTTGGTATGTATTGAATTTGAACCTGTAATTGTATACATAGGTAATCTATGAAGCACATCTACAAATTTTTTCAGAGTTTTTCATGACTTTTATTAGTTAGTGTGCACGGTGTGTACACAGGATATGTTGCCTTCAAATATAGTATATAAAGCGTCGTTAAATCATAATTCAAATATATTAAAGCATCACAATATTTAGTTTTTACAATAGTCTGTTTGCAAATATAGTGTGAGTACATCTCGTTCACTTTGGCTTTTCAATGACTCCAGTAGAATTAAAATTACTCGTAGAACTCACCGTTTGGATTGATGATCTCATCGTGAACGAATCCAGCGATATGCTCTTGAATTGCTAAAATTTCTATTAGTAGTAACTTATTGGTTCTCAACCTGGAGCACTATTATTGAAGAAAAGAAAATTTTAATTAATGATGATATATGTTAAATGAAAGAAAAGTAGGCATCAATATGTAATTATATACCATGGCTTGATTATAGCCGACACTCTCTGTGACAATTGAATGCATATTTGTACATACGTAGTATGCACATAAATTATTCCCCGGCTCCTGTCTCATGCATGGAAAGTTTGTTATTATTTGGAAATCTTTCTTGTAGGGACGATGCCGAACACTTTTCTTGCAATATCGTGCGAATGCCCTGTGAATGATTTTAAATAGTAATTAACCATAAATTCAATAGAATGGAATATTACTAGAGCAATAACGCAACAATCGAGTTTACCTGTTCAGCATGTCCCAAAAATTTTGATACAGATTAAGGGGTTTTCTCCTCGAGTCCAAGACAAAAATCCTGCTAGCATCTAACTCGATGACGAGGAGGACCCAGTGAAAGCTGCACATATATGTTAACATAGCCCATTAGTCCCACATCGTGTCACGCAAAAATAGTAAAACGATATTAGAAGTAGGGTAATACGTACGCAAAGTTATAGAGTAAAAGTATGGAGGTTTTGTATTGCAGCTTCAAAAAAGTATTAAATAAATAGTCTTCAACAACTGTGGATCCTACAGGATAATTTTCTCGTTGGCAAGCCCCGGATGGAGAAATCCTAAGTTGTCATTGCCATTTTTTCTACATTTCCGTATCTCCATTCTATATATATAAAAAACAAGTTAGACATGCAGTTAAACGGTACAAGAATATACAATAATATACATAGACTTACAAAGTCCATAGTCTGAGTATATTCACATCCAAGGCATCTTGTTGGTACAACATATACAATTCAACGAATAATACCCAGAAGATGTTATCCCCATTGTGAAAATCCGATTCTTTGTATTTGACTGGGAGTGCCTCCGTACCATTTTTGCATTACTGCATGTACCACTGATGGACATGTCGCGGTTGTGTTGTTAGGTGGTCTAAATGAATTGGTTCAACCAGTGGTTGCCCTAGAAAGAACTTCCACCTTAGACCTTGCTCGTGAGCATGAAGTTGTTTAGCAGCATCTCCTTAAGCTTTCGATCTCAACGCATCGGCACTAGCCGCCTTCAAGTATTGCTTTCTGGAGATGCGCTCATAGTCCGACATTTTGGAAGGTTCAGAAGCTCGCCCCGTCTCTTTGACTTTTCACTCAAGAAAAACTTCTGCGCATTAGCATCAACTTTAGTCTTCTCAGCTAATGGCACCTTTTTGAAGTGGGATGTTACGCAGGCGTTTATTTCCTTTTTGCGTTCTTCTTTAGTCATCTCTGCTGGTAATTTCTTCGGAGGCTTTGCTGACTTCACAGATGACCGAGATTTGCTATAAGACGGTGCAGACTTCCGAGATGTTGCTGATGTTCGATTCTTCTTATATGCCGGCGAAGGAGTTGGACTTTTCTTGGGTGGTGCCGACGGAGGAGTTGGACTTTGCCTAGCTGGTGCAGGCGGATCATCATCGTCGTCGTCTTTGTGTGGAGAGTGCGGCTGATCATCATCATCATCGTCTTTGTCGTCCTCATCGTCCGAGCCAAACTTAATCAAGCTCTTGTGCCACGCAATGAAGCCATGCACGTTTTCTCTAAGTTTGTTTTTTCCGTCCTCGCCAGGGATCTCTACCTCCATTTTGCGGTATTGTCGGACTACACTGTCCACTTCGACCTTGACGAATCCCGGCGGTATCGGGCGGTAGTGCAAAACCTGCGAGGAGCCCTGCCATCAGCCACCTTGATGGTAATGCCATGTGCGGACAAATGCAGCTTGCACGGTGTCGGATCTGTGATGTCATCCACTGGAAAATGGAGTCCATGCTCTTCGGGATCCTCAGGACGCCAAATGCTGCTTCTACGAACACCGTGGGTGAAGTTCCGAGGGTCGCCATCAAGTGGCGTCGTGAGTCGAGAGCTTTCTATCCGCTTGCTCCACAACCTTATCCAGCCCACTCTCTGCTCCGCTAACGCCTCGCCACAAAGATCTTGTATTTGACGGTCCAGTTGATCTTCTCTTATTCTCTTCGGCCGCTTGTACAACAATGCATCAGCTGGGAAGCCTTTTTTCCACGGCACCAAACCAACTCCTCCGGTGTGACCAAGGTGCTCCTTGTTACCCAGTATAACAATCACTCGTCATTCTCCTTCGTGGCCTAAAAAGCCTTGGGAAGATCTGACGTGAGCATCTCGCTATTTTTCGCGACACTTCTTGGGCTCTATCGCCCTGAAGCTTAAGCGCCATCTTCCGAGACGAAACCCCCCAAGCAAGCAACCCAAGGCTTCGATCGTCACGAACTCGGCCGTCGCAGGAATGACGCCCCTGTGGGATAGCTCTTCTTCGCACCTATCTCATGCAGGTATTTTCTTCACGTAGCCACCAGTGCCTAGTATGTGAGGGTACATATTCTTATCTGTGTTACCTTGTTCTTCTGACTCAATATCTGGGCTTCTTTAGAATTCTTGTACGCCACAAAGTCCTCCCAAAACTCCCTTATCTTTGGGTACCTGTTAAAATTTGGTGTTTCATTCTTCTTCACATAATTCTTATTCAGCATCGTCTTCCAATTCTTCCACGCCAGCACATGATGTACAAAGGCACGCTTCTTGCAACCAACTTGGACCCTTGGGGAACTGAATACTTTTTTAGCCTCGTCCCACAAAGAAGTCCTTCAGTCATCAGAACCACCCATCGGTCACCTCGCAAGGGTCCATGATCTATAGCTAATGGGCACATTATCCCTAGCAAGTACTCCGCAGGCTGTCCTGTACGACCCCAACGCTGACGCGGGTATAGCAAGTTCCCCGACTGCCGAGAGCTCTACTATATTGTAAACACCCTTAGACATCTTGCTCGAACTACGGCCTGTGCACCGCCTTTGTTCATCAGACATCTGAGCCTGCAATTTGATCTTCTTATTAGTCGTCTAACCCTACAATATTTTGGGAATCACAATGTACTGATACTTTACCTCGCCTATGTTAGTGGCGCCATCTTGGTCCATGGTAGTGGCGTCAGGTTGGTCCATGGCAGTGGCGCCAGGTTGCTCCATATCAATATCCTGTAGGTTCAGGTAGTACATTGGGCTATCTATTCCTACTTCGTCTATATTCGAGGGCCCAACTCCCTCTGACACTTGTCCCTGATTAGAGGCCATTCCTAGCAAGTTTATCAGAAATTTTAAATTAACACACATACACATACAATGGTATCGAAGAAAGACATAACTAGGAAATGAAGATAGATGTAATGAGTGAAAATAGAAGTAAAAGCATATGAGCCCAAGTATAGCTGCATTGCTAGCTAGACTATTCTTCTGCGTGTGATGTCAAACTTATGAATTCAAACGATGGCATAGACACATGATAGTGTTTTCGAAGTTATTAATATGATATATTCTTTTTTAAATATATTACATACAGGGTTCAAAGATTATTCCTACAAAATGAAAAAGGTATTTTTGTTAGAGTTGAGAGGAAATCAAATGAAAAGGTTTAAAGTGATGTTGTGACATCATGCTACAAACATTTGCACATTTTTAGGAGCGAACCCTGTGAAATGAAAAATATTTTAGACAATGATTTTTACAGTTTTCTATATACTCTCTATATTATTTAGGCTCTGATTGGCATTGCAGTGAATTATCCTAATCTGAACTACTTTCATGTAACTTTAATTCATATTTGGCTACTTGTTTTTTATTAACCTACTTTGCGAAAGAAGATGGTTAACTTTCAAATAATAGGAGAAGTAGATGTTATCATAAATAAAACATAATTTATTAAACTTGATTTGCAAAAATGTGATTACTAGATTTTTTACAATTGCTTACCAATAATTTTCAGCCATATGTTTTCGCAGTATACTCATATGCACAATGTCAACAACATATCCATACACATATCACCAAGAGGATATTACATCCAAATCAGTTCTTCCATATCATTACAAATGAAAAATGAAATGGAACTTTAATATCTCTCATGATCACAAGACACACAAGTAATGATTAATGAACTTAACTCCACAAATGAATTTAAAACATAAACCTTTGCCAACAAATCGAGAAACTAATGAACGTATCTACAAATAATACACAAACACTTCTCTTTACAAAACAACATCCTATGCACTGAAGTCCTAAGTCTAATCTTTATACACAATCATATTTCAAGGATACATACAAATATTTAAAAGACATGTATACATCTTTCAAGAACATATACACATCACCAAATTGAAGTTTACTTCTGGCTTTAGTGAGGCGGCGGCGGCCCGTGGCGAGCGAGGATTGTTGTAAATATTGCGGTGTCAACAATTTTATCATGACAATTATTCCAAGCAATATAAATAACCATACAGCAAAATGATCAAAACAACACATAATTCCATACTGATTCATAATAACAGATTGCATCATATAGAATGAACGCAGTATCAGTGATATCAACAAGGGCATAAACATGAACAAGACAACTAGCATAAAGCTCAACTTGTATATTTTGAGTGTTCTCAGATGTCGGTGTCGATGATCGGGATCGCCTGATCGCAGATGTAAAGAGGGGTTAGTGAGATCGGGGACCCAGAAACGAGCTCTGCCCAAGCGAAGGAATAGGCTAGACGCGGCGTTGGTCGGAGCAAGACGACAACGAGCGCGGAGAATTATACTGGATCGAGCCCCCGTGAGGGTAATAGCTCTACTCCAATCTTGCCCTGAGGCGAGGACTTCACTATTCTTGGGTACAGAAGGATTTACAGTTCAAGCTCGAGCTTGCCGACAATGGCTACTGTCCTACAGCTCGAGCTCTGATGTGGTGTGTGTGGATTGCTTGTCGATGTTGACCGGTCCCCCGTACGCACGCCCTGTGGGATCTTATATCTTCCCAGGCGTTGCCTGCAACGGACGGGAGAGATTTCCGGAGTAGTGGCCTCGTGCACGGTGAAGGTGGGCTGTAACCGTCCCGGATATGCCGCCCACGTTTGCCTTAACTCCGCTGTCCCAGGTCTTGGTAACTGCCGAGTAGACGCACGTCCTAGAATCCAAGGGAAACCGCCCCGAGTAAGAGCTGACTCCACGCCCCTCGAGCCCGAGGTCGTGCGGGAGTTGAACTCTTGGCTGAGGCAGGCTCTAGGTCATGTGGGATCGCGTGGCCCAGGTCGTGGTCGACACCCCCGAGCTAGGGGCCCCGTTGACCGTGCTTTGACCGGTCAAAGATCTCCTAGTCCCCGTTAGCTAGGCCCCGAGGCTCAAGGTCGAGGAAGACACCTGGATCGACCTCGAGCCTCACGTCGTAGTCGTCGGGGACAGATTTCCTGACGCCTTGAACCTTTGGTCGAGGTCGAGCGGAGACCACCAAGAAAAGGCTTCGGCTTCAAGACACCTGGCACCCCTTGAGCTTCACGATGTCAGTACGGACATGAACGGTCAGAGGGAAACGCTTGCAATGCCTCGAACCCGCTGCCCGATCCTTAATTGCGCCTGATCAAATCACCGTGGGCACGCCTTTTGAGATGTCTTAGTTTGAAAATGGCGATAATCGGGGCCTATAAACCCAAGCCTTCAACGATATTAGGAAAATTCCCAGTTTCCTCGCGCTCTTCGCCCTCTAGCCTTTTGCTCGCGCAACCATTCCTCCTCGACCAAGCTTGAAACAACCATCATGGCCAAGCTCGGGAGAAGCTCCATGTCGATGGCGAGGATGGAGGAGCTCGAGGGCCTGGGGCTGCTCGACCCAGCGATGTGGCGGTTGCCGGGCGGCGAGACCGAGCTGCATCCCAGGGATGACGAGCTTGTCTGCACCGAGCACTACGCGCTCTTCGGTCTGCGGACGCCAGAGAGCGACTTCATGGCGGCAGTCCTCGCCCAATGCGAGATCGAGCTCATCAACTTGGTGCCCAATTCCATCCTTCTTCTTTCTATCTTCTCCCACTTGTGCGAGGGGTTCCTCGGGATCCTCCCCACCCCTCGCTCTTCTTTCGATTCTTCAGCCTGTTCCGCTCCGGGAAGGACCCCGTGGTCGGATGCCTCTACTTCCAGCTGCGGATGGGGATCCCATGGGCCTTCCCCAAAATCCAATCTCAGGACTCCCTCGGTCCGTGGACCGAGCGGTGGTTCTACCTGAAGAAGGGCGAGGACGGCGCGCTGACATACGACGGGGCCCCCGTCACCGAGAAGAAGGAGACCCCTGAGGCGGACGACTTGGAGGTCGATGAGGAGGCCATCGCCGCCATACACATCTGCGCCACACGCGGCCTCACCGGGCAGGCGATCGCCAATGACTTCTTGCGGGGCCGGGTATTCCCTCTACGGAAGAGGGTACACCTGTTCTACGAGATCAAGGGGCGCGACGACCTGACCCACAAGGGCACATCCAGTAGGTCTTCTTGCTCTGGGATTTTGCTCGAACTCGACCTTTGGGCTACCTTGACGGTTGATCCCCTTGCAGTGCCGAAGGAGTCCTGGATGGCCACCAGGATGAATGAGATGTTCGAGAAAGGGGCGCACGACTACACCATCGATGACCCTATCCCGAAAAACATACTGCGCCGGAAGGCCGAGGTAAGCCAATCCAGGTTGTCCCTTAGTTCAAGACGCCATTGAGCTTTCCTCGATCCTTCTGTGCTCGCAGGACCACTGTGAGCTGTTTGAGACAAAGAAGGAGGATGTCGCCACCACGTGGGGGCAAGGGCAAGAAGGGGAGAAAGAGGCCACCCTCGGACAAAGCAGGCGCTCGGGAGGCGAGGAAGCCCCACATCGAGTGGGCTGAATGCGCAACGGTAAGAATCCCCACGGCCGAGCCCCCGAGCTTATGCTCATGCTTCCTCGTCTCCTGACATGCCCTTCTTGCAACAGCAGAGCACGGCGGCCGCTGCTAGGACTTCGAGTCCTCAGGTGACCCAAGGGCCCCAACCGCGGGGCCCTAGAACATCTGCCGCTGGGGACTCAGAGCCACCGCGAGCTCCAAGGTCCCAGGCTGGGGGAACCCGAAAGCGGAGTGCCCCTTCGACTTTGGGGCGCCAGGGCCCTCGCCAGCCTCCAGCAAAATGGAAGCTGTCGACCCAGGTAGGTCTCCAATCCTTCATTTGCTCAGCTCTCCTTATACCTTTTTAGCTTAGTAGTCGCTCTTAATCGCAGACCTTGAGCGCCCGAGCTCAACACCTACCCGTATTGACAATGGCTATTGTCTAGGGCGAGCCCGAGTCCGAGGAGGAGGAGGAGGCCGATTACGTGTTGGCGCCCCGCCGATCCTCGAGCCAGGGGCGCACTCCCCCGGGCTACCAGAGCTGGGTCCCAGCCGGCGAGTTTGACCAAGGACTCGACGACCCGGACGGAGAAGAGGTCCTGCCCGCAACCAGCGAGGACTACGCCACCGACGAAGTGGACGCCGAGGACGGCGTTGACCCGCCTGAGCTTGCTGCAGGAGATGGCGCCTGGAGCGCCTCGGCTGCAGCCACGGAGGCACCCCAGGCCTCTCCTGCCGCGGCCGTCTCGAGCGCTGAGGCCGTGGTGCCCCCGACCACCGAGGTTGGCTGCCCCCCGGAAGGTCGTGCGGAAGATTCGGCCAAGGCCCCCGTAGAGGTGACGGCGAGCAGGATCGCGACCACGGAGGACGAGGCCAACATCGCTGCCGGGCCCAGGTCTGGCGGTGAGCCGAGCCCTCCAGGGGAGACGGCTTGAGGCAAGGTCGCCTCCGGTGCAGCGCCCGAAGATCCTTGCCCAAGCGTCCCAGTGGCAGTAGTAGGCGATTCCGCCCCGGGGACGTCGGGTAGCGGACCGGAGGGGTATACCCGCGCACGCTTCGAGGACCGGCTTAGGTAGGTACGGGGCCCCTTCACGTTCTCTGCTTGAAACACTAGCTCGAGCTTCCTCTTCTTTATCCCCTCAACAAGGGTTGCGCTTATCTTTCGACCATTGCAGGCAATCGACAGCGTCTCCCAAGGGCTGCAAGGTCTTCAGACGCATGCCGACGTACTGAGGGTCTTCCTCAGCGTGGTGGAGACGCGGGAGGTCGAGCGCTTCAAGCTCGTTGAGACCTTGGAGATCGAGCAGGAAGAGGCCGAGAAGATGGCCACTGCTCACTCCAAGGAGCTCGACGACCTCCGCCAGGCGATGAAGGCGCAGGAAGCCACTCACGCAGCCGAGCTCCAACGGGCCATCGCCACCTAGCGCGACCACGCACTCAAGGCTGTGGACCAAGAGCGCACGCGGTCGGCCAAGGCGCTTGAGGCCGGGCAGGCCAAAACGGAGGAGCTAGTGAAGGCCGCCACGGATCAAGCAGCTTCCTTGGCGAAGCCATCCCCCAAGCTCGAGGCCAAAGTCCGGGAGCTCGAGGAGAAACTGGGGCGGGCTAGCAAGACGGCGAAGAGCGCTTTGGCCCAACTCCAAGACGAGCGACGCCGTGCTGCCGACGCCTCCGTTGAAGCCCTCCGGCTCCAAGGCGAGCTGTCGACCCTGAGGGCCAGGGTCACCGAGCTCAAGCAGGAGAAGCTCGCCCGTGAGATGGCCGACCTGTAGATAGGTTTAGACTCGCTTTCCTGTAAAGAATATTTTGTAAGACAAAAAATGCCAGTAGGGCAACATTGATTTTGGTAACAAGAACTTGTGTTTTGGTTTGATTAAGAGTTTCTTAACCAAAGAAATTTTTGAGTTTCGCTTCTTGTTGTTTTTAGTTATGCACTTAGCCTTTCGTCGGTAGCATATCCTCATACAGCCTTCAAGGTCCAAGGTCAACAGCGCCGCCTTGGGCGCAGTTAGACACTACAAGAGAGCCATGACCTGGAAGGTCGGACAAAAAACTCCACAGGGGAAAATGTCATCGGCGTATGAGGAGAAAGACCAGGGATGTCAGTGCTATAGTCATTTCTAGATCAAGCATTCGAATCCCGACCACGACCTCGCGTACTGCTCGCTGGTCCTTACTGCGAATTTTAGTTCGAACCCTGGCGCAGAGGGAGCTGAGTTGCGAAGAGTTTTCGGCTTACGTTTAGCTCGACCACTGGGGGTGAACTTTAGACTCGCAACGTTTGGATCAAGAACGGATGCACTTGTACACGTGCCGGGTTCAAGAGAACTCGAGCCAAAGAGCATAAAGTACAAATTCGAATTTATTGAAAGGCGTAAAGACCAAGAACTAAATAACAACTTTATTGAAATTTAGGGTAAGGGCGTTACACATAAAATTTTCGAACTTGGTCTATGTTCCACGAGCTAGAGAGCTCTCTGCCATCGGGCATCGCTAGCCGGTAAGCCCCCGTGCGATCTATTGAAACGACTCTATAGGGGCCCTTCTACCGTGGGGATAACTTGTTGGTGTTGGACGAGCCCTGGATTCGTCTTAGGGCTAGGTCCCCAACAAGGAGCTCCCTAGGTCGTACCGATCGAGACGCATGTCTTCGAAAAGCTTGCAGGTAGTGCGTTGATCGTAGCAGTGTACGACATCTTACTTCTTCTGCCAGGGTAAGGTCGAGGGACCGTTCTTGCTCGAAGTTGATCTGATCAACCAAGCTGACCCTGGTAGAGCCTAGCGTGACCTCTGAAGGCAAGACGGCCTCAGTACTGAATACAAGCCGCAAGGGTGTGGACCCTGTTGCTCGGCTGGTCGTGGTACGAATAGACCATAGGACAGTGGGGAGTTCATCCACCCAGGTCTTGTCGTATCGTTCGAGCTCATCTGAAACTCATTTTTTGACGCCTTGGACAATTTGCCCATTGGCGCGCTCTGCTGCTCCATTGCTTTACGAGTGAGCCACCGAAGCAAAGCATACTTTGGTGCCAAGGTCTTCGCAAAATTCCTGGAACAATTCACTGGTAAATTGAGTACCATTGTTAGTGATAATTTTGCACGGAACCCCGTACCTGGTGACCACGAACAAGCGGAAAAACCTAATGTACCGCCGAGCGGTGGATGGTCGAGACCGCCGCTTCTATCCACTTGGTAAAAGTGTCAATTGCGACGAACAGAAACTTCTTACCCCCGACGGCTTGAGGGAAAGGGCCGAGGATGTCTAGCCCCCACGTCGAGAAGGGCCAAGCGAGTGGGATGGTCTGGAGCGTGTAGGCGGGCTGATGCGACTTCCGGGCATGGAATTGGCATGCTCGACAAAAGTAACGATGTCGCGGCATCCTCAAGAGCCGCGACCAATAGTACCCCATGCGGAAGGCCTTCCCGACCATCGTCCTGTACAAAGAATGCGCTCCACAGAGGCCTGAGTGGATGTCGTTTAACAGATATGCATCTTGTTAGGACTCCAGAGACATTCCTCCTATAAAGCTTCCCTTCGACAAGCATGTATAAGCTCGCCCGGCGCTTGATCCTGCCCCTCTCGGCGGGGTCGAATGGTAGCTCGCCCCTTGCAAGAAAATTGCGAATGGGCTCGGCCCATGAGGGAATACCTTCGACTACGGCGAGCAGGACCTCTTGGTCGGAGATCGAGGGCGCCGCCAGTGTCTCCAAAATGACATCCGAAGGGATTTTATCGTCGGAGGAGCCGAGCTTGGAGAGGAAATCAGTGCTGGAGTTGTCCTTCCTGGGTACATGCCTGAGCTCCAGATTCTGGAACTATTTCTCCATTTTACGTACCTCGGTGAGGTATTTGGCCATCGAGTCTTCCGAGCACTGGTACTCTTTGTTGTATTGATTGACGACGAGCTGAGAGTCGCCCCTGACAATCAACCGGCGCACGCCCAGGGCCTTGAAGCTCGCAGGCCCACCAAAAGAGCTTCGTACTCTGCCACATTGTTGGTCGCTGGAAACCCAAAACGAACCACATACCTCAGTTGGTCGCCGCGCGGGGTAAGAATGAGGATTCCAGCCCCCGAGCACTTGAAGGACCTCGAGCCGTCAAAATACATGATCCAAGGCTTCTCTTTCGCGACCTCGAGCTCAGGAGCGGGTTGCGATGTCCGCCGACCACGGTCACGAGCTTGTGGACTTGATGGTCAGACGAGCCACGACCGACGCCAAACGCCGCCTCCCATAGCCCACTTGGCGATGCGCCCTCCGGCCTCTTGGTTCCTTAAGATGTCCCCGAGCGGGAAGTTGCTCGGGACAACCACAAAGTGTGCCTGGAAATAATGACGGAGCTTGCGCGAGGCCATGAGGAGGGCGTACAGTAGCTTTTGTACCTGGGGGTAGCGTTCCTTCGGCCCGTGCAGGACTTCGCTAACATAGTAGATTGGGTGCTGCCGTGCACCCCGCTCGGCCACCAGGACAGCGTTGACAGCTTGGGTGGTGGCTGCGAGGTAGAGTAGCAATTTCTTACCGGGCTGCAGGGTCGTGAGCAAGGGTGGGGTTGACAAGTATACCTTCAGCTCGTCGAAGGACTGCTGCGCTTCGAGGGTCCATTCGAAACTTCCTTGTTTGCGCAGGGCTCAGAAGATTGGTAGCCCACACTCGCCAAGTCTCGAGATAAACCGACTGAGGGCGGCCATGCAGCCGGTGAAGCATTGCACCTGCTTGACCGAGGTCGGGGGTGCCATCTTCTCGATCGCCTTGATTTTCTCTGGATTCAGGCCAACCCCTGAGCCCTCGATCAAGTAGCCGAGCACCTTTCTTGAGGCCGCGCCGAACACGCACTTCTCTGGATTGAGCCTTACTTTGTGCTTGTTGAGGTTGGCGAAGGACTCCCCAAGGTCTTTAATGTGGTCGTCTTTAGAGGAGCTCTTGACGATGATGTCGTCCACATAGACCTCGAGGTTGCGGCCGATCTGAGGGTCGAATGTCTTGGTCATCAGGCGCTGGAAGGTGGCACCAGCGTTGCAGAGACCGAACGATATGGTCGTGTAGCAGTAGGTCCCGAACGGCGTGATGAACGACGTCTTGCTCTCATCGTCCATGTCGGGACCCGGATATGCAAATCCGAAACCCTCTGTGTATACTGCACTAGTCCAGGATCACGCTAATGCACACAATGAAAACATAGATGACATATCATTCCATATATCGAAATAACTAAGAAGAAGCAAATTATTATTAAATAAAGCAAATGACCTTATGGTCAAGGTTCATACACCAATGCCTCTTGGCTTAAGAAACAAGTGAAATCATGGCAAATGAACATAATAACTTAGGCCATTCGACATGCCACAAGCAATCGCTGCGGGAACGCCTTCCTAGTCCACGTAGTCTTCATAGTATTCTCCTCTTGATATTCATTACCGATCCTTCCTCAAGAATCGAACAACATGGGCGTAGCCGTGAGTACAAAACGACTCAACAAGCCATAGGGAAATGATGCAATATATTCATGCACGGCTTGACCAAGGATAGTCTTATGGTTCATTTACAGAAAGCAATAACTTGAATTTAAATACAATAAATAGATTGAAGGCATATTGATAAAACAATAATGAATAACTGGTAAATCAATGGTAGACAACATGAACAGAATGGCGAGGCATCACCCTACATCATTCCAAAACAAGTATCAACCACACAATTCAACAGCATAGCTTTAGACAACAAAACAACAGTGAACTCCCCGTTCACATTCCAACAATTCCATATTTCATGAAACACTCTATACCCCGTGTGAAATTCCCGAGCTTGTCCATGACCGCGGACACGGCTATTCGAATAGTTTTACACTCTGCAGAGGTTGTACAGCTTTACCCACAAGACATGAACATCTCTTAGTGCAATCGATATTAACACACTTCCTTTGGTGTGTCGCAGAGATGTCATGACAAAGCCTTTACAATGCACGTCTAAACTCGGTATTTCCCTCTAAGGTTTCCCCTCTGGGCCCCTCTTGAGCCATGTGAATCTACCCGTCCATCCCGAACCCACACATACAGCTAGCGGTACTCAAGAGTAAACAATGCAGATTAATCACCTAGGTTCTGCCCCATACCGCATTTGTGGTTGCACCTGTTAGGCCCATACCAATGGCGCACAAGATTAAGTCCTTAAATTATCTCGAGCAAGACACCACATCCCAATGTGCTAGACAAAGACCCCTTTATCGCATCGATCACTTGCCCGAGGAAAACATTTTATTCAACCAAGACCAATGGCATCCCCGCCATGGTACAACAATTTTACAACAAAGGGTCAATGTACCACAATTCAATATCTCATTAAGTCAAGATTAACATTAGTTCACGTGAAATGAATCCCATCGGACAACTAAGCATGGCTAAGCGTAGCTACGATAACCCCATGTTGGTACTATGATTAAGTCCAACTAATAATGTTCCAACCTAAGGTTAACAATGGATACATGGCATTTCAATAATCAATGTGGCATACTGGCAATCAGGTGAATAGCTACTCCCATGAACTAGCATTGATACACAAATAGTATGCATTTGTACGAAACAAAATAACTTTGCAAGCTTAGGTTCAACATGATCAAAGGACTATGACTTGCCTTGCTGATCAAACGCTGAATATTGGTCTTCAAAGTCTCCATTCACTCCTTCGGGATTCATGTCTACCGGAAAAGAAAGCAACGAAACCAAATAAATATAAAACAGAGAAGTAAACAAGCTCAAAACTGAAAATAAATGGCTCTGGAATGTAGAGCTCGATTTTACAAAAATTTAGAAATTTGAATCGCTCCAATCGGAGTTCGGACGAAGGAGAACGGGCTTTCCGAAGTTTAACCGGAGAGAAATTCCGAAAAAGAACAAATCGTACTGTAGCATTGCTACAGTACTCTTCTTAGGGAAAACGCTATAGAGGATGACAAGAGAGGCTACCATGGCACAAGGGTTTGCCGGTGGTAGGAAGCATTGCGGAAAGCGTGAAGTGGCAGAAAGGAACCACAACGACAAGGGCTACGAGATGACAGAGGTGGCACGACAAACCGAGATCGGAATAGTGTCGGCGACGTTGAACAACGGTGGCTCACAGTGGCGCCGGTGAGGGAAAAGGTGGTGAGTTTGGAGAAGGTGAGCACCGGAAAGGTCTCGATGACGCGAATCCAATGGTGGTGCCAGATTTTGGAGGAGATGGCCGGAATGGCCGCAATCGACACCGGAAGCGACGACAACCCAACGAACAAACTCAAAATTCGGAGTCAATCTGCAACGAAAATAAAATCCGATTGAATGGTTGTGATCGCGGAAGCAAGGGGCACAAAGTGACGTGGTTGGTTTGCCCGGAAACTCACCGGAGCAAAAGATGGCTCACCGGTGTCTTTGGAGAACGCCGGGCGTCGGGTTTTCTCGAGTTTTGGAAAGAGAAACGACACTGAATTGATGGTGCAAGGTGAGCACAGGATAGAGGACGTCAAGACGCAACTTTTGAGTACTCGCACGTCCAGGGAGAAGGAGAAACGGAAGAGCTATGGCTAAAACAAGAAATGGCAAAGAATTGATTGAAGCGGCCGTTTCACTTGATTTCGGAGGGGGTAATTATAGGAGAATTGAGGTCCTTAATGACACGGTCATTTTGCAACTGACCTCACTTGATTTCGTTGAGAATTGCAAAAGATATGAGCATTTGAAGATTGGCTTGCAAAAGGGGCTGGACAAGAACAGTGTTGGCTGGAGGTTGAAGATGATAAATAGTGCGGATTTTAAAGCACGCGAGATAAAATAGATAACAAGACCTAAAAATACCGGAAAAGATCCTAAAAATCCTAAAGAATAAATTGGAACCCAATAAAATTGGTTTCGCTATTTTTGGATGAACTTTGGAATTTAGATTATTTCGGAATGAAAATAATGGATTTGATGAAAGTGTGAGAGATAAAATACCAGAGAGATTCTATAAATCTTGGAAAAAAAATTCCCAAAATCATTATGGAATATTTGGAACCTAATACGATGCGTTTTGAGATTTTTAGAGCATTTTGGAACTCGGGTGAAATTTTGAATAAGGACTTAAATTTGAAATTTTGACTTTTCAGACGGTGAAGAATTGAACTCTAATTTCAGAAGAATATGGATGCTAGGTTAATTAGAACACCGAGGAAAAACCAAAATTTGAAATTAATTAATTTAAATTAGCTTTAGGCAAATGACCGAAATTGGGGATGTTACAGTCCATCGCCAGCTTGATCTGGTGGTATCCAGAGTATGCGTCCAGGAAGCTTAGCATCTTGGCATTCGCAGTGGAATCGACGATCTGGTCGATTCGCGAAAGAGGGATGTTGTCCTTCGGGCATGCCGAGTTCAACCCTGTGTGGTCTACGCACATCCTCCACTTTCCACCTTTCTTCTGAACGATGACCGGGTTCGCTAACCATTCAGAGTAGTCTATCTCACGAATGAACCCAGCCTTCAATAGCTTGTCGAGGTTCTCCTTGATCACCGCGACCTATTCAGGGGAAAAACGACGCAGCTTCTATCGTACGGGTCGGCAATCTGGCCTGACCTGCAGTTTGTGCTCGATCACCTCCCTTGGGACTCTCGGCATGTCTGTCGGCTCCCAGGCGAATATACTCTTGTTGGCACAGAGGAAGGTAACGAGCTCGAGTTTCTATTTGGAACTCAGCCCGGCCGAGATGTAGACGCACCTGGTCGGGTCTTCTTCTTCGAGCGGCACAGCTTTCGTCGACCCGCTAGGCTGGATCGCCGCCTTCTGACGGGCGTTTTTCACCGTTGCCTCTGGACCTCGCTGAGACAGCATGCCGGCGAGGGCCAAGGCCTTGGTCTCGCATCTGTGCGCCGCCTGTAGGTCGCCCCGCACGGTTATGATGCCGTTGGGGCCTAGCAGCTTCATACACCGATGGTCGTAGTGGTTGGCCACCATGAACTTGACCAAGGCGGGCCGCCCGAGGATGGCGTTGTACGGGAGGTCTCCTTCGACCACCTCAAAGGTGATTAGTTCGGTGCGGAAGTTGTTCGAGGCGCCGAAGGTGACGGGCAAGACCACTTGCCCCAGGGTGATGGTCGAGCTTCCAGGGACAATTCCAAAGAACAGAACTGCTATGTTCTTGACCTTCGACCGGGGAATCTGCATCCGGTCGAGAATGCTTGCCTGAAGCAGATTGAGGGAGCTGCCGCCATCGATCATGACGCACCCGACCATGGTGTTGCTAATGGTAGGGGTCACAACCAAGGCGGTCTTTAGGTCTTTGGCCATACCTTGGAGAGCATCCTCCGAAGAAAAGGTGATGGCGGCCCTAGCCCACTTGCAGTGCTGTTCGACGGGCTTCCCGGCGGCGACCTGGTAGATGGCCCGCGAGACGGCCTTGAGCTCGCGCCGGGACTGGTAAGCTGACGGGCCACCGAAGATGACGTCGATCCGGCACTCGCCCTGCTGGAACTCTATGTCGGGGTCGTCGAGGTCCGTCCTAGCATTCACCCTGTCCGGCTGCTTGTCTTCTTTTGGGAGCACGGGCATTTCCCCATGCCCATCGTAAAAAGCCTTCAGTTTGCTCTGCCAGGCCCTGCAGGTCCGCAGGTCGTGGCCTGGTGCCCTGTGGAATAGGCAGAATTTCGCTTCATCGTACCTGGAGCACCCTTCACCTTCCTGCGGCCGAGCGTTGGCCCGCTGAGGTCCAGGTCATCGGTTCCCCTGCTGGGGTCGCTGCGACGCATGACGAGGTCGGGGCCCCTCCCGAGCTGGGTCCCGCACCTCCAAGACTTTGCGCTGGCCGTTTGCCGAAACGACCACACGCGGAATGCCACCCCCATTCCCGCGGTCCCGTTTCCGCTTCTTGGCGGTGGAGCCATGGTCTGTGCCCTTGGAGTTGGAGGGGCCAGCCTCCCCGGGGTTTAGACCAAGCTTACCTTGGTCGTAATCGCTCTTCCAGCGGACGGCGTCATCCGCATCTGCATACCACTCCGCCATGCGAAACAGTTTGTTGACGCTGAGCCTCGAGGTGATCTCCAGGTCTTCGGTGAGGCGCCGATCACGGACGCCGAATTTGAAGGCCTTGATCACGGCCTCGTCGGAGATGCTTGGAATCAAATTCCTCGTGCGGATGAAACGCCGCACAAAGTCACGGCGGCTTCGTTTTGCCCCGATAACGCGATCCAGTCTTTCTCCTTCCCGTACGCCGTAATACCGAAGTTGGAGCGGAGGGCGCTCTGGATTTGGCGCCATGATATGAAGGAACCGGACTTCTGGTTGAAGAGCCAGGTTCGGGCGGCGCCATCCAACACGGTCGGGAGATAGTTGACCATCACGAGCTCATAGCCCCCTGCCGCCAGAATGGCGGTGGAGTAAAGTGACAGAAACTCGTCGGAATTCTTGGTCCCGTCGAAGCGTTCTATCGACACCGGCTTGAACCGAGCTGGCCAGCGCACCCGACGGAGTTCGTCGGAGTAGGCTTAGCCAAGAAGCAGAATTGGTAGTGATTAGGATACCATGAGAATTTAAGGTTGGACCAATGTGTCGGATAAGGAAAATCCTAAGCAGATGATACTTGAGGAAACCCATGACTCTAAGTATTCGATTCATCCAGAAGGTGCCAAGAAGTGATGAAGTCTAAAGAGGAAAAAAAATGTTGGTGGTCTAAAATGTAGAGCGAAGCTATTGGATAGTATGTCCTATGGGATGTGGGTCAAAGAATAAATGCAATGCATTGGTGACCTGTTGGTTCAATTACAGTCACACAGATCCCTCAGAGGAACCAGTAAAAGGATCTATAGTAGTGAGGATTTTCCCATGACTCAAAAAGGATATGATTTCGCATGAATCATCGTTGACCACTTTACCAAAGTTGCTCGTTCCATACCACTGAAGACTACATATTCAAAAGATTGTTTGGTAGATTGGTATATGTCAGGGATCGAGTGACTGCATGAGGTGCCCAGGAAGATTGTGTCCGATAGAGGTATCCGTTTCAACTTGAGGTTTTAGAACAAGTTACATGGGGCAATGAGAACCCGCTTGAATTTTAGCCTCGCATATCATCCACGGATGATGACCAAGCAGAAAGAGTTAATCAGATTTTAGAGGATATGTTGAGAGCTTGTGCGACATCTTACGCTACCTCTTAGGATAAATGTTTGCCATATGCAGAGATCGGTTATAACCATAGTTATTAGGCTAGTCTGCAAATGCCACCATTTGAAGGCTTATATGGTCGTGCCTGCCGTACCCCGTTGAATTGGAATGAAACGGGGGAGCGTTCTGTGTTTGGGCCTGAAATTTTCAGAGAGGCCGAGGAGCAAGTTGCAATGATCAGGGCAAGACTGAAAACAGCGCAGTCGAGGCAGAAGAGCTATACGGACAATCGCCGTCATGGATTGAGTTTGAACCCAATGATTTTGTGTATCTCAGAGTTACTCCCCTTAAAGGAGTAAAAAGGTTCCATGTAAAAGGGAAGCTCGCACCTAGGTATGTCGGACCATTTAAGATTCTGAGCCACCGAGGAGAGGTTGCGTATCAGTTGGAATTGCCACAATCATTAGCAGGAGTTCATGATGTGTTCCATGTGTCCCAGCTTAAGAAATGTCTCAGAGTGACAGCAGAGCAGACACCGTTAGAAACAATCGAGTTGCAGGTGGACCTGACCTACAAAGAGCAGCCGATTAGGATTCTGGATGTAATAGAGCGTAGGACCAGAAACAAGTCTATCCGTTTTTGTAGAGCTCCATGGAACAATCACTCAGAAAATGAAGCAACCCGAGAGTGTGAAGAGGATCTGAAGGCGTAATTCTTTAACCTATTCTCTAGCCACCCTAAATCTCGTGGTCGAGATTCCGTTAAGGGGAGGTTTGTAACATTCCAAATTTTGATTTTTATTTATTTAATATTATTTTATTGCAATTTATGAATTTTGAGAATTTTCTGGATTTTATTGATTTTCTCGAGATTTATTTGAATTATTTTAAATTAAAGTATATTACCTCTTGTCAAGAAATAATTATGAAAAGAAAAGTTTAAAATAAAGTTTTGTCAAAAATATTTTATTTAAGTCCAGAATGTCTCAAAGTATTTTTGAGATTTTTCTTGGAATTTTTTTTGATATTTTTACTACTCTAAATAAATCAAACTATTTTCTATAATTATTTTAATTAGAGAAACACCAAGTAATACTATGAATAAGGCCGGGCTCGCCCAACACTGTGCGCCTAATCATCCGCTCGTCCCCACCATGAGAAGTTCATCATCCACCGTTGGATCCGAATCCAACACCCTGCGTCTTCGCACCCCTAATATCGTCGGCCGTTCGATCTCCATCCGACGCTCAAAGATTAGCCGTGCCTTTTCGGAGCCCTAGCTTCTTCCGGCCGTTGGATGCGTCGATTGGCTGGGATCGTGCCACGCCTGGACGTTTCCGCAGCCGTCCGATCGAGATCCTTCGGTCAACCGTTGTCGTCTCCGAGGTGGACTCGGACTCCGCCGCCGATACGCGTGCGCCGCCGCCTGCCGTTAGGGATTCGGTTTCCGCGCATTCCCGGGGCTATAAATAGGGGGGCGTGCTCCCCGAGATTCACCGCAGTCCGCCGCACTTTTCCGTCGTGGTGTCGCTGCTCGACCCATTGAGAGCTCACGTGACTCGCCGCTTGCGCCGCGCCGCCTCGCTTCCGCCGAAGTTCCGCCGATGTCTAGCGCCGTCAGAAAATCGACTCAGATGAAGTTTCCGTGCCACACCGCGTCTATTCCGCCACTGTTTGGTCACCGGAAGTCGTCGCAGCGTCGAACCGTGGTCGTCATCTCCAGGTCCGAGGGTTCGCCGCGGATTCAAGATCTTGATTTGTCCGATCATCCGTGAACGCACCAGATCGAGCCATGTCTTCTCGCCGAATAGTGAACGCCTCAGGTAATCTCGACCGTAGGATCTCCGGGGAGCGCTGAGGATCAAACCACGTCGCCATGTCAACAGTGAATGCCACCGGTAGACGTGGCTTGATGCTTCGCCGCCACGTGTCGGACACGTGGGCATGAAGGCTGAGGTGTCGCTTGCGTGGCGCTGATCTAGCGTTGCGTGGCGCTGTGTCACCTGCCTAGTCGTCTACCGAGTCAGCACCGCGGGGCCCGTTTGTCAGCGCCAGATCGGTTCGGTCAGGGCTGACGTCAGCGTAGTGCATTAATGACGCAATAAAAGCGATTTTTCTTTTATAAAATAATTATGTTAAATATTGATTTTCCAATTTTATGATTTTTCAGGAAATTGAATCTTCTGATGGCTTGTTCTCCCTCATACGAACTCCGATTGAGGTGATTCAAATTCCTAAAAATTTGTAAAATTGAGATCTATCTAATGGTGGTTTTTTTTGAATTTTTGAGTTCATTTATTCCCTGTTTTTGGTGTTTATTTTCTATTCTCTTTCGTTTCGTGTAGACGGTAAATTGTGCGACGCATCTAGGGAAAATTCACCAACTCAAGACCAAGGTCCAGAGCATGAATAAGGGATTTTCTAAGGCAAGTTGTGCTTTGATCATGTTGCACCCATAGCTAGATTAGTTGCTATTTTAATTTACTTTATTGCATGTTATTTTATGTGTATAAATGATTTCAACCTAAATTTGGGATTAGCTAATGTACCCTTTGAATTATACCCTACCTTGTCATTTGTATGCCATGATCTATTGTCACCCTAGGTTGGTTCACTATAGTTGGTTAATAATGAAATCAACATGGATGGTTAGATCGAATTAGAATTGCTTAGCCATGCCACGTCATCACATGTACTTGAATCTTTGATAAATAATCTTGACTAATGGAATATGGAACGATGTTATGAATTTGTGTGTCATGTGTGGTCACACGATGAGATTGAGTTGTGGTGGCAATGGATGTCACGCAATGATATTGAATTGTTGATGGCACGTGGTGCTTGGTAATCAACTGGGGTGGTCATGATTTTAGATCGGGGCAAGTTGCAAGGGCAATATGCCAGGGTGGGCCCGATGGGCAGAGGGTATGTGTATGTCTTGCTTTGATCAACCCTAAGGACACCTTGCGAGCCTTTGACCTGAGTCAATCATGCAACCACATGTCTGTTATGGGGCAGCCTAACTGACTAATTTGCAATGCCTTAGTTTGGTACTACCAGTGGTGGTGTGGTTCATCCTTTCTAATGAACCTAGATGGCACAAGAGGGGGGCCCTGGATGTGGTAACCAGTCCCACCAATGTTGAAACCTTAGCGGGTAGTACTGAGTTAAGACAGAGCATTGTAAAGGCTTTATCATAATTCTCTACCGGCATACCAAAGGAAGTGTGCTAATAGCCAGGTACAAAAGAGATTATCATGTCGTGTGGGTAAAGTGCATAACCTCTCGCAGAGTGTACAATCTATTCGGATAGCCGTTTTCACTAGATTGAGCAAAGCTCGGGGATTACAGTCAAGGGTTTAGACTTTTGCAAAATAAAAACTTGGGATGGATGGCAAGTTGTCATGGAAAGTTGAATCTTGACTTAGGATGAGAAAACTTGGTTTACTTGAGAAATGCTGAATCTATCTATTACCATTATTTGTTTTTACTATCTTTTCAATCTATATGCCTTACTTGTTCATAAATGCTACTTTACTACAAATGAACCTCTTAGCCTTCCTTTGGAATAAGCCTTGCATATAGTTATGTTAGAATTGCATTCTGTGCACAACTTGTTGAGTGCTTTATGTACTCACCCTTGCTTACAACAACATCACCAAAGGTCAAGAAGGTGTACCATGAAGAGACTAATGTTTAGGTGCGAGCCTTGTCGGCCCGTGCGTGGTATATCGAGGGGTTTATCTACGACTTCACTTCCATTGCAGCTCAATTTGTTGTTCAAATTTATGAGGCATTGTTAAGTAAGTTGACCATAAGGTCATTTAACCGTAATATTTAATATATAATGTCTTTTATCTTATTTTCGCTATGTATGATTGTGATATTCACTAATGTTGAGCTCGTGTGCACTAGCGTGATCCTCGACTAGTGCAAGATACACAGAGGGTCCGGATTTGCATATTCGGTCCCGACACACCGTAACCTTGCCTAAGGCATCCGGCGCCAGCTGCCGACCAAGGCAACGCCGAGCCACGACGCTGCTTAGCATTCGGACACTGAACCTTGCCTAAGGCATCTGGCGCCTGCGTTTAACCAAGGCAACCCGCCACCAAGTCGGCCGGACTCGCCAAGCAGAATAAACCCCTAATCCGCTCTCGACCCGCCGGGGTCAGGTTACATCACCGTGCGCCACAGACACCGTCAAACCGCCGACCAAGTCGGTTGGACTCTGCCGACCAAAGCAGCCTCCCGATCCGTTCGGGCACAGAGCCGACCAAGTCCGCTCGCTGCACTCGGTCGGATCTTGCCGACCAAGGCATCCTCCCGATCTGGATCGGGGTACAGATCCAACGGGGTCCGCCGCACGCACCCAGTCAGATTTCGCCGACCGAGCCGAATGGACCCTCCTTACGAAGGCAAGTCCCTCGAGCGCACCCGGACGAATGGCCGACCAAGTCCACTCGCTGTGCTCGGTCAGATTTTGACGACCAAGGCAAACCCCTGACCGCTTCTAACGAAGTCGCTCGGGGGCTACTAACGAGTACTCATACTACGGATACCCCCAGCGGCCCGAGACAACGAATGGGCTGCCCCAAGCCCAACTCTGGCCGAAGGCCTCGCTGGGCCTCGAAGGACACCTGTCTCCGACCAAACCAACCAGGGGAGTCCGACCGCCTAGGTTGGAC